>CABFWB010004298.1:15695-52264 GCA_902151455.1 Timema bartmani
TATATATATATATATATATATATATGTATATATACATACATATATATATATACATATATATATATATATATATATATACACACACACAGTAGAGTCTCACTCATCTGGCACTATTAAAGACTAGGAGGTGCCAGATTATTGGAATATTCGGATTACTAGATTATATAGGGAAATTAAAGGTAAATAAAATAAAGCAATACATATGTAGGTAATATTTATTTACATACTACATATTTCTTTAAGACAACTATCTTACTTAACTAATCTATCTTAAAATAATCCTTAATTGATGTGGGTTTTTTTTTTAAACTTGTAGTCCTTGTTTAAAAACTTTTTCTCTGAGGTTTCGAAGCACTATAACATCCTTAGCAGATACATCGTTTTCTTCAGCCCATGTTATACAGGTCTTGAAACAGTTGAACGCCGTATCTGGTTTTATTTTCCAAGTAGTAGTTGGTGGCTCTAATATTTCTGTAAGGCTTTCCTCTTCTTGTAGTACCTCTTCACATATTTCTTCATCTGTCATCATTTGCTCTCTTTCTTCAGAGTTCCTTTCAAATCAATAATTTAAGTCTGCCTTGCTTAGCTCGTGTCCTCTTTCTAAAAAACTTTGCAACCAATCAGCAATAGGTAGATCTTCTGCAGCCCATTCTTCTGTTTCTTGTGAAGTGTTCATCGTAGGCCATAGTTTTTTTCCACTGTGATTGGATTAAGTTTGGTGAAACACAGTCCGATAAGTGAGCGAGGGAGAATACATCATTCAAGTTCAATTCTTTGAGCAACTGCTTTATGTCACCACACTGAGAAATGATGTGAAGGAACAACTTATTTTTATACAACGACTTTACTTTTTGGATGATATTTTGGTCCATAGGCTGCAAGAGAGGTGTGCAGTTCAGGGGTAAGAACATGGTTTGGATATTCCCATCACTTGATCTAAGTTCTTGTTTGTTTGGGTGGCCTGGAGCATTGTCAAGTACGAGTAAAGACTTTTTGGGCAAGTTGGATCTTTTCATAAACTTCTTCACTTCTGGGACAAATTGTTCATGGAACCACTGACTAAACACTTCTCTTGTGGCCAAACTTTTCCCTTGGTTCTTGTAGCAGACTGACAGACAAACATTCTTGGAAGCTCTGAGATCTTTAGCTTTACCAATCACCAACAAATTGAGTTTGTGCCCTCCGGTAGCATTTGAACATAGCATAAAGGTGATTCTGTCTTTACTCACTTTTCGGCCTGGTGCGCTCGCTTCTAGAGAGAATACAAATGTTTTATTGGGCAACATCCTCCAGAACAAACTACTCTTGTCTGCATTGTAGACTTGGTCCGGAAGAAGATCCAGTTCCTCTACTTTTTCTTTAAAACGTAGGATAAATGGTTGCACGGCAGATTCGTCGCTTGGGAGTTTTTCACCTGATATGGATAACAAACAGATACCAAATATCTTTTTAAATTTATCCAACCACCCAATACTAGCACGAAAATCATCTTTTTTGGTAATTTTCTGATAAAACTTTATTGCCTTCCCTTTCAAAATTTCTCCAGCGATAGGAGTGTGTTTAGAACGCTCTTGTATGAACCACATGTAGAGAGCGTTTTCAATCTTTGAACAGTCACCAACTCGTAATGTTTTACACTTTCCTGGCCCAGACTTCATCGTCTTCACGTCTTCCACTATCTTCTGTCTGTTTTTCTTAAGATTGTGCACAGTAGCACGCCCAACTCCATACTCTTTCACCGGTTTGCACATGTTT
This sequence comes from Timema bartmani, assembly GCA_902151455.1. Taxonomy (NCBI): domain Eukaryota; kingdom Metazoa; phylum Arthropoda; class Insecta; order Phasmatodea; family Timematidae; genus Timema; species Timema bartmani. Next base: position 17,451 of record CABFWB010004298.1, read on the forward strand.
CCTCCACTATCTAACTTTTTTTAAATCTTAATTTTCTCTTTCAATATTAGTCTTATGTTTCCGTTTGCTTGACATTTTGACCTACGCTATTTTGATGACAAATCACTCACGCAGTGGAAGATACGTGCTTAAGAGAGAATGCGCGTGCAGCAGTAAGTATATGTGCTAGCCTGAGCAAGCTTTAGCTTACACTGAGGGAGGAAGGAGCGCGGGTGGGTGTAGGTAACGGTGGAGGGGAGGAGAAGGTGCGGGTGGAGAGAGTGGTACGGTGGTGTAGAGTGCCGGACTACTGGACGTGCCGATGTACGGAAGTGTCGGATTAGTGATACTCTACTGTTCTACTGTGTGTGTGTATATATATATATACACACACACGCACACACATAAAGACATCCAAACATAATTTTAAAGTTGATATTTTCAACATGGAAAATTAAAAATATGACATATTTTGGTTACAGTACTCGTTAAGATACAAGTACAGTCAACTCTCAATAACTTGTACTAAAGGAGGTGGGGGTCTGTCCAGGTTACAAAAAGTCTGTCTTATCGAGGGGAATTAAAGTTGTGCCTAAGGAATGAAAACTAATACTTTATCTAAAGTAATATTATACTTTAATGTAACAAGTTAAACATTCAGATTAGACACCTACACAAATAACATTATTAGGTACTGGAATAGGAAAGGTTGAGATTACAAAAGTCTTATTGCAAATTCTCTAAATACTGTAGGCCTACTTTATATGAAGGGGGTGAGATGGCAGGGGTAGTAGTGCTGTGTTGCAAGATCTCTGCCATCCCCCTGGAATACACAAATTATTTAAAATTTTAGCCTGCCAGCATGCGGCCAGCATGATACTGAATAAAATTTAGTTTTCAGAGAAAAAAACCCGAATTATCTGAAGTCTGAGATATCAAGGTTCGAGTTATCAAGAGTAACTGTACACCTAGAAACCAAAAAGCTACCTACTCGTATAGCGGCGTAGAATGGCTCTTTGTGAGTAATAGTGTAACTTATTAAGGGGCTTGCAACACAAATTTTATTAGAATTTTTATTTTTCTATGAAGCAACAACTAATATATTTTCCTGTGCAGGCTAATGCCACCTCTCGGCTAACTGGCCTAATGTTGCAGCTTGCAAGTTTGAATTCTTGGCAAAGGAGTGGATATTTAAGATATTTACCTTGACTCAATATTTGTTCACTGTACGAGTCAAATTGGTCAAACTAACATTCACAATATACTAAACAAACAATTGGCAGACTAGTTTTAATGAGAATTAAAAATAAAACTTACAAAAAGTTAAAGTATAAAATATTGTAAACATATCTATTCAAAGGTTTTATGATTTTGTTTATAGTATAAAAGTTACAATACCCAATTTTTTCTTTAAAATTATTTTAATTTATCTAAGTCTTATCTGATTGATTGTCTCGTTACTCCTTTAGGTGTTCCAATTTATTATGTAGATTTCTGGAATCTTAGTTGGCCGACATGTTTTGGTACTCAAGTTATCGTACCATAATCATGGAAGTAGTTAAATGATGGAACACGATTTGTTTCTATGACTCATAGATGTTAACTCCGATAATAACAATATTATTGAACTAAAAGTTGACCTAACTAATAAATATAAAAAAAACCTAAAAAACATCTTAAAGAAATCCCCATTAATAATTCAACCTAAAAATTCTTTCAGATGAATCCAAAAGCCCCCACTTTCACATCATTACCAAAAATTCATAAACCTAACATCCCGATCAGACCACTTGTCAACTATCAAAACGCACCTGCATACAAACTTGCTAAAAAGATCCAAAATCTTATCTGGAAATTTAGAACTTCTTAATGAATTCAATATAAAAAGCTCTATCCATTTAACTGAAAAGCTTAAATGAATTCTCATTAGTCAAAACTCTTCTAGTATAGATATGTGGATGATATCTTGATTGTCTTTGACAATGATTACGACATTCCTTCTATTACCGATATAATCAATAATATTCACCCTAAACTATCTTTAACTATTGAAAATGGTAACAATGGCAGCATTAACTATGTAGATCTTAACATTGCTAAGAATTCCCTTGATAAACTTGTCTATAAAATCTATAGAAAACCTACTCATACTGATGCACTCATATCTAACAATTCAACCCATCCAACCTCTCATAAACTAGCTACTTTCAACAGTTTAATTCATTGATTACTTCACATCCCTCTCAGCAAATCCAATTATAAAATAGAACTCAACACAATCAAACAAATTGCAAAAAATAATGGATATTCCCATTCCACTATTTACAATATTTTACAAAATCAAAAAAGAAATTATGATCAGATAATTTTTCTACCACCCTTAAAAATGAAAGCAATAGTACCACCAATCATAAAAAAATAGCTTAAATTTAACTACATCGGCCCTGAAACCCATCAAATTACCAACATTACCAAGAAACACAATCCTAATATCGCTTTCACCACCAACAATAATATTAAGAAGAACCTCAGTAATAGCAACTTGAATACAAATTATAAATATGGAATTTATCAACTTACCTGTGAATGCAACAGCATTTACAGAGGTAAAACCGGAAGGGATTTTAAAATTCGTTACAAAGAACACATTTTTGACTTTAAATTTAATAGAACAAAATCAAAATTAGCAGAGAGCATTTAAAAAATTGAAACCACTAACCGAAACCGATTGAACAATGTATGAAACCTCTTAATTTTTCTCATAAAGGGACCAAATCAAACACAGCTGAATTTTTTTCATTCGAGCAGCTTTATTTCACAAAAAATCAATTCATAATGAACAATTACAATCATCAAACCAAATCCTAACTAACACTTTAAAACATTTACCTAAGAATATTAATTTCTATAAACTCCAACTTTCCAGCTTTACCCTCCAGCATATAAAAAAGACCCATTCGAGCCAGAGTCGAGAAGATCAGAACCTTATTCTCCTTCTTATTCTTTCCAGCCTTTCACAGTTTTATGAACACTATTTTTAGTAAACATTTTACAACCTAACATATGTATACCCTGGTCTATCTACATTATACCTCCTATTTAGCTTTTAGCACTGCAATTTTTCCAATATATATAATCTGTGATAAACCACACCTTGTCAATTAACATCTACGAGTCATAGAAACACATCGTGTTCCATCATTTAACAACGTAAGTTTGTTTGTTTGAATATTGTTACAATAATTCCTTTTCAATATTATATTTTACATTCTATATTTTACTCAATCTAACCGTTCTATTATTCAACATTCTTTACTAGAGTCTTTAATTTTAATTTTACAGGTCCATGATTATGGTACGATAACTTTAGTACCAAAACATGTAAGCCAATTAAGCTTCTAGAAATCTACATCATAAACTGGAACACCTAAAGGAGTAATGGGACAATCAATCAGATAAGACTTAGGTAAATTAAAATAATTTTTAAGAAAAATTTGGGCATTATAACTTTTATACTATAAACAAAATCATAAAACCTTTGAATACATTGTTTACAATATTTGATACTTTTAACTTGTTGTTTAAATAAGTTTTATTTATTATTCTCGCTAAAACTAGTCTGACAATTGTTTGTTTAATATGTTGTGAATGTTAGTTTGACCAATTTGACTCGTACAATGAACAAATATTGAGTCAAGGTAAATATCTTAAATACAAACAACTTGTATAGGGTTTCAATTATAATGAAATTTATTTTCAATATTCAATTTTATAAATTAAATAATTTAAACACATATCTTTGCAATTTGTAAATGACAATATCTAAGTCTTGACATACATTTTATTCATTTACTCCTTACAAAAGATTCATTTAGAAGGTTTTCTAAAATGTTGAATAGAAAAGTCTAAATTTTGAGTTTCGTATACCCTCTTAAAGAAAGGGATTAGTGAAAACAACTATTAAATGGCCAAAGACTGTCATTCACTGTCCTGTAACTCCTGTCGTACTAATTCAGCTCAGAAGACTGTCTTCCTTTACTTGCCACAAACAAAGGTAAATAAACTGAAGCCAGGTCAATGAGTACAGTCACTGTTTAAGCTCAGCCCTCCTCCTTGCATTTCTTTCCCACATTCCGTACTTTCAGTCAAGATCTGTGCTACCTAAACAAGAACTCAGGGAGAGAATTGGTGTCTTCAAGTTTAAACAACCAAAAAGTTATGTTTTTGAAGAATTAGAATGACATTTCTTATTTAAAGTTTCAATTTTTTCTGTTCACTAAAATCGAAGTTGAGGGTTCATTTTAAATGAATGTTTTCACATAAATAAAAATGTATATGGGCTAGGGCCAATGAATTAGGTTCACTGAAGCCACATGTTCACTAAAACCAGAGTTGACTGTACAATTTACAGTAGTTCATTATATTCATAGCTAGTTACCATTTTTCACATGTTTTAAGACATAACTTTTGAACCCGAAAAAATTATAGCCTGAGAGGGTAAGAACACATGAGTAAAAGTCTATCAAGATTGGTTCAATGGTGCTTGAGTTTATCGAAAACATAGAAACAATCATGTAAACAAGGTCAAAAACTCAGAAAATAGTTTGGAGCCGGAACTATTTGACCCTTTAATTTATCAAAACTCCCTGTCCTTTTTGTATGCATTTGACCTTTTTTCCCCTCTGTTGACTGAACTATAAGTCAGATATGATAAGTTAGTACAAGCTCAGAACAAATAATCATTGTAAGTTGAAAGTAACCATAATTAATTGCCTCAAAAAAAGTTTTCTAAAAGTCTAATAACATAGTTAAAAAAAATCTGTTGACTCGTACTAGTAGTCACATGGTTTTAGGTGTCAATCTCGCAATATACTGGAGTTTTGGGGTCAGGAAGGTCAAGGTTTGAACGCAAGCCAGATATACGAAGGACTATGTTTTCAAATTTGTTTTCAACTCTCCTTCATCGCAAATGCAGGATAAATTTTCTCTAAATTCCTCATCCTCATTACTCCCCCACCCCTCTACCAGTTAGAGTGAAATATGTGGATAGCTCGGGTGATTAGCAAGACATCATGAGATATTTATTCAAAAAACCTATATTATACAGTCTTCAATCAACAAATGGCCTCCCGACACAGATTTATCTGATTGCCAAACCCTTCCTTCACCTCTAGACGTGTATTAATCACAACTTGTGAATGTGTGGAATGCCAGGCCTCCACCGTGGTTCGGATCCCGCATTAAACTGTAGGTCCTCCATTTCATGTCACAATCACCCTACCGTTACACATTAGCGTAAGTGCGAACACCCGAAAATAATAACAATAACAATAATAGTAATAATAATAATAATAATAATAATAATAATAATAATAATAATAACAACAACAACAACAACAAGTGGCCAATATAAAATATACATCATGCCTGGTTTAACTACTGCAACAGGGTGTCCAGTGACATGGAAAACAGGGAATCTACTTGGTCAGGGAAAAATCAAGGAATTTGATCAAATTTCTGGAATTTTCACATATTCACTAAAAAAATTACACAACTTTCATTTACAATAATAAAAATAATATATTTATTTCAGTTACAAAACTCAAATTTCTTTTAACATAGCTGTTCTAGTAGATCCTGCTAATCTCAATTCTCAAAAAAGTCAACATGGGATTTTCAAGTTGTCTTTTCTCACCTCTACAATGTGTCTTTAGACAAAATTGAGTCATAGCTACATGTGTGCACAAGAATTGATTATATTATATAGGAAGAAGAAACTAAAAAGGAATGTGTCTCACAACAATTCTAATCTGTACTGGTGTAAGGTGATCTTTTAATGTCTCGATTTGATCTCACTGGAATCTAACCTAGATCACACTCTCCGGCAGCCCATTGCTTTAGGCTAATATCTTTAAACCCCTCATGGTGTAACATAATTTCAGAATGGGTATGCTTGGAAAAATATTAGATTAGATTGCAATTTAAATTTTAAAAACATATAATGTATATAATGGCTGTAAACATTGGAAATTTGCTCTGGAAAACCTGGAAAAGTCAGGTTTAAAGTATACTTTGTCTGGACACTCTGGAACTAAGGCCATGAACCCGCTTCAATGGCCGTGTGATCTAACGTACTACTTTTGTATTGGACTAGACTGCCAAAGATGGGGAGATTGGGGTTTGAACCCAGCTGAGCGCACTAAGGTTCTTTCTCCTAAATAGTTTTCCACTCTTTCTCCACAAATGCAGGTGCACTTCCTATAAATAAAAACTTCCTGATCCCTAAAACTATTAGCATAATTAGTACATAAGAAAATAACCTGAACATGTAATAACACACAGTGCTAAAAAAAACTAAGGCCATGCTGGTAATAAAAGTGTTTTTAATTTGCTTAAAGAATCATGAAATATATTAACTGGCATTTTCTAAAAGGAGTTTAGGAATTATATAGTTTACATGAATACTAAAATACTCTACTTCCCTGGTAAACCATGTGAGATGAAACTGATTCCTTGTCTTTGTTCCCACTGGCAAACCATGTGAGATGAAACTGATTTCTTGTCTTTGTTCCCACTGGCAAACCATGTGAGATGAAACTGATTCCTTGTCTTTGTTCCCACTGGTAAACCATGTGAGATGAAACTGATTCCTTGTCTTTGTTCCCACTGGTAAACCATGTGAGATGAAACTGATTCCTTGTCTTTGTTCCCACTGGCAAACCATGTGAGATGAAACTGATTCCTTGTCTTTGTTCCCACTGGCAAACCATGTGAGATGAAACTGATTCCTTGTCTTTGTTCCCACTGGCAAACCATGTGAGATGAAACTGATTCCTTGTCTTTGTTCCCACTGGCAAACCATGTGAGATGAAACTGATTCCTTGTCTTTGTTCCCACTGGCAAACCATGTGAGATGAAACTGATTCCTTGTCTTTGTTCCCACTGGCAAACCATGTGAGATGAAACTGATTCCTTGTCTTTGTTCCCACTGGCAAACCATGTGAGATGAAACTGATTCCTTGTCTTTGTTCCCACTGGCAAACCATGTGAGATGAAACTGATTCCTTGTCTTTGTTCCCACTGGCAAACCATGTGAGATGAAACTGATTCCTTGTCTTTGTTCCCACTGGCAAACCATGTGAGATGAAACTGATTCCTTGTCTTTGTTCCCACTGGCAAACCATGTGAGATGAAACTGATTCCTTGTCTTTGTTCCCACTGGCAAACCATGTGAGATGAAACTGATTCCTTGTCTTTGTTCCCACTGGCAAACCATGTGAGATGAAACTGATTCCTTGTCTTTGTTCCCACTGGCAAACCATGTGAGATGAAACTGATTCCTTGTCTTTGTTCCCACTGGCAAACCATGTGAGATGAAACTGATTCCTTGTCTTTGTTCCCACTGGCAAACCATGTGAGATGAAACTGATTCCTTGTCTTTGTTCCCACTGGCAAACCATGTGAGATGAAACTGATTCCTTGTCTTTGTTCCCACTGGCAAACCATGTGAGATGAAACTGATTCCTTGTCTTTGTTCCCACTGGCAAACCATGTGAGATGAAACTGATTCCTTGTCTTTGTTCCCACTGGCAAACCATGTGAGATGAAACTGATTCCTTGTCTTTGTTCCCACTGGCAAACCCTGTGAGATGAAACTGATTCCTTGTCTTTGTTCCCACTGGTAAACCCTGTGAGATGAAACTGATTCCATGTCTTTGTTCCCACTGGTAAACCCTGTGAGATGAAACTGATTCCTTGTCTTTGTTCCCACTGTCGTGTGCCATGTAGACCAGGATAACTCTTAATTTTGTAAGTTATTTATTTTCAGTACCGAAAGACATAATTGCTTGTATATCTGTGTGAGTTGGTTTGTGGACCTATGTTCACTAGGGCTTTTTTACTCATTTTAATGAGTTCTAAACCCTTTTTCTTTTAATACCGGGTTTATTATATATAATATTATAAAGGAAAGTTCTTGGCCTTCCTTCCAAATTCCTTCTGCACAAATTGTTTGAATACTTCTAACGTCCTAGAAATCCGAAATTTGGCAAACAGAAAAAGTCTAAAAACGGGAAATTTCAAAATAACACACTGGGAATAGCGGAATTTTGGGGGTTTATTAAATAAAATAAAACTATTAATGAACATAGATAGGCCTAATTGAAATTTGGCAGGCAGGTAGAGGTATCAATCTAACTCATCAAACAAGCCCTAAAATTTTAAATTTTAAAGTTGGAGTTGGTGAAATGGGAGTGGGGTGATTCAAAATTAATATAAACATCTACTTACAAGTGGAATATATAACTTAAACTCGGCAAAACTTTTATAGCTACAAAGCTACTTCTTAATGTGGTAGAAGATTTAAATTGGTCTGGAAGGGTTAAAGGTCACCCAAAACACCCTTGAAAAAAAAAATGAACAGTTGCAAAATGAATGGGGGCAGGAAGAGTCCCCTTCCTCACGCTCTCTCCCCCCCAAATCCAAAACTAAGAGAATAAAACACTGCCCATATAGCAGCAGATATAAATATTAACATACATACAGAGAGGGATGAACCTAATCAGCCATAAAAATCTAAATATTGAAAATTTCAAGATAGGTCTCCAGGAAACTAAAGGCTGGGGCTCACTTTAGGTGAGGTAGAACATTTGCATTTGGCAGTCACTGTAGTGGAATAGGGAGGGTCATATACCAAACTAATTCATAGATATTTGAAACTAAGTGGGGATGGTTTTATCTGGGAAATGTTGGAGGCACAGTATGTACATGAGAGATAGTAGAGGAAGCAAGACTGAGAGGGTGTGGGCCTATAATGAGGATGGAAAAGGAGAGAATGCCAGAGAAAATGATGGAAATGAAGTATGTAGGAAAAATTCTGCAAGCAGACAAAGAAAGAGGCAGGAGAAATCTAAACAGCAAGTGTGTGAATGAGAGGAGAAGAATGGAAGCAATTAAAGGAGGAATAGTGGTGGAAGATTAGCGCAAGGTGGAAGAATTTTACTAAACTGACCCGGTCACAGGCTAGAAACGGCTTATGCTGATGAATCGGGAATGGTGAAACAGGGGTATTTTGGAATTTCAAAAACTTGTATAAAAAACTAATACTAGAACTACTATTAAAAACCACCCTCTCTTTATTTGTTACTTAAAAATTACAGTTAACTAGTAGGTAGTGTTGCTGTATCACTGCCCACTCAAGCTAACACAAATGAATTAATTAATTAAAATAGTACCCGCCTCAGTGGCGTAGTTAGCTAACACACTAGTCGTGTTGAGCTCGACTGCCGAGGACGGAGAGATCGAGGTTCGAATCTCGGTCGGGTGAACTGGGAGGGGTTTTTCCTAAATGGTTTCTACTCTCCCTCCATGCAAATTCGGGTTCACTTCTCCTATATTTAACCTTCCCAATTCCTAACCTATTGGCGTAATTAGTACTTAAGCATACAACCCGAACGGGTAGTAAGACGTGGTGCTAAATAAATAAATAAATAAAATAAAAAATTAAAATAGTGTCGAGAGGTGGAAATGTACTCATATTTGCATGGAGGGGGAAAAAGATTGAGTGAAATAAAGGACTAATGACAGTACCAACAAGAACTGGGATATAGACACCCAGGCTCATCAGGAATTAAAAGTTGTAAAAGAAGACAAGGCTACAAAGTTAAAAAGGATGTGAGGAAAGTCTTTGTTGGAATTTGGTCTTATTTGGTTGATAAAAATATTATGTAACATGTTTTTGCAACATTTACAATGTTATCCTAAACTGATGAAGACAGACCCGATGTAACTAGGATTTATCTGAAAAACAGATCGGCAGCCGCTCTAATAAAAACAAGAACAATTAGCTTTACGGGACTAAACTCATCTAGAAATTATTAAAAACTCGAATTACATTAATTGGCTTAGGAAATGAAGTGTTTTATGTTTAAAAATTACTCAAAATATCTCTATTTGAAATGCATTCAGTCCACCCTGAAAGGTAGTAAGCTTACCTTGATGGAATACTCTATGGCTCAGCCTATAAGATAAGATCATACTGTAATTGGTCAAGGTAAGACTTCTACTTTTCAGGATGAACAAAGTGTATATAACCTGCTTCAATGGCCGTGTGGTCTAATGCACTACTCTCGCAGTAAACTAGACTGCCGGTGACGAGTTTTGAGTCTCGGTCGGGTGTACTGAGTGTGGTTTTCCACTCTCATTCTGCAAAAATGTGGGTACACTTCCTATAAATATAACTTCTATAAACCCTAAAACCATCGGTGCAATCAGTACATAAGCATAAAACCCGAACGGGTAGTAAAACGCAGTGCTAAAAAAAAGTACATAAAACTAAAATAATTTTGTAAATATAAATGTATATAATTATGTGCTATTAGATTTTGAAAAAAACTTTCAAGTTCTTTTTGTTTGTTTTTTTCATACTCTCATTTGTTATTTTACCATGTAACTTTGCATTGATCATCCCTCCTACATCATTTTTGAATTTTCGTTTCATCGTTTTCTTCACATCCAGAAAGTTGTCTTACAAAGGTGGTACAGTTTGTAAAAGCATGTGTGTTGGACATGTTCTTTTTAATGGAACCTCTAACTATCTGAGAAACTATTGTACAATTAAACGTCTGTAAATCAAAGCATATTTTAAGTTTTGTTAAACTTTTATTTTACTCTTCTATGATTTAAATAATACTCTGTATAATACTTTCTTTAAATTTTGACAATTTTTTTTTTCATTATTATTTCTTTATATATTTGAGCTTGTGAGGTTTCAACATTTCTCACTTTGTTTTGGCCCAAAGGCTTAATATGGCATATTAATAAGAGTTTTTTATTATAAATAAATTGTTTATATTTATAACATTGCCAGGGTTGCCACATGTCTGGAAAACAGGAAAAACATGCTTTCTTTTTTGTCTAAAAAAAACCAGGAAAACACAGACAATCTTGCAAAATCTAGAAAAAATAATGCAATATTTGTTAAGTTGGGTTATTTAACTGAACTGATTCAAACATGTCTTATTACCCTTAAACAAGGGTTGTGAAGTGACAAAATATGTATTTCTTCATCATTATTAAGTCATCAATAGCTTAAACCTAAGGTAGTCAGTTTGATGAAAAATGAAATTTTATTATTTCTTTTTTGAATCCAAGCTGCATGGAAAAATGAAAATTCCTTCTGGGAAAGCTGTAAAACACAGGGAACTTGTTAGTAAGAAAATAGTGGCAACCCTGCATCACAAATATCCATCTAATTTGAACAAGTGGAGTATTTTTTAAGTGTCTTTGAAATCTTACTCTAGTGATATTGAAAACCCTTTAAATTTAATTTTAAATCTAAATAATGATTCGGAATCAAATAGCTAAAGCTATTATTTATGCTGTTTAGTGAGGATTACTCCATCTAGATATCATATTCTGTAATTTTTCAATTTTCAGAATAAATAATGATTGTAAAAAATATATTTTATCACATGTTTATGTAGGCCTATATTAATATAATTAACGACTTATTATATTATATTTATTGTATTTAAAATAAATATAATATATTTAATATAAAATTTAAATTTGATATAATATAGCATACTATAATCTTTATTTTAATTGATATATATATATATATATATATATATATATATTTGCTTTAAGGAGCAAGCTTGATAATTAATACACAATATTGTTATTGCCAACCCGAGTTTCTAAAAAAGCAGCATTAAAATGATCATTGCATATTTGGTTTTGTTCACACAAAACTGATGGCAGGTCCCCTTACTAATAAAGAATTACATAGCTTGAGATCTAACATAGGACCGGACTGCCCAATAGCTAGAATAGGGGCTAGTTCGTGCTTAGCCAAGCACCCAAGCAGTCACTGTGCTTAAGTTTTTGTTACTTTTTTTTTTCACTTATAAGTTATGACAAAAGAATAAGTTGTTCAATAAATTTCCTTTTAAAAATATCAGATATAAATATAGTTCTGTAAAATAATGATTGTGTTTGACTTTCTAGTGACACAGCTAGTGGTTTAATTTGTAGCCTATCAATAAATCAAAATGTACTAGCAATGAGGCTTTTGTGACGTCTTATAAAATGCTTTCAAAGATTTTTTTATTTCTCATATGAACAGTACATTATTTTGTAAAATTTCAAGTGGTTGTGATATTTGTGTTGTCAGGAACAAGATGGCGACTTCAGGATTGAGAAAGATACCATGGGAGAAGTAAAGGTTCCAGCCAACAAGTACTACGGCTCACAAACTGTCCGCTCAATAAACAACTTTCCCATTGGTGTGGACACTGAGAGGATGCCGGTAAGATGGGACCACAACTTATTATGGTTACATTGTTTACTCTATTTACTTAAAAAAAAGAAAAGGTAGTTTCCAACCATCTAAAATTAAACTATGGCAACTGATTATAAATAAACGTAGGTAAGCACTTTAAAAAATGTAGATTATCTAACATACACTTTTTATGTGAATATATTAGTCGTGTATTATTCTTCTGTCATATAAGGTAGCGAGCTTACATGGCATTATTCCATTATGGTATACCTCAGGGACATCTATATTAAGTGCCTGAAGGCCACAATTAAATCCACGAGTCTAGTGGCGGGCATCATAATCGGCTAATTTTTGTCAAGTTATTTAAAAACTAGAACAAGTATTTAATAGGTGAATGAAATAAGTGGTAACTTAACCCCTTCATTGTCAGGTATTTTGTGTCACATTATTTATGGATTTAGAGCTCAAAAAATATATATTTTTGTATTTTTAAATTCCTTATACTAAACTCAATTAAAGGAGTTTATTTAAAAAAAATTAAATCATGTATTTCTCCTGGAATTTCTGGAGAAATATGTAAAACATTCATTATAATCTTAATTTTAAGTTTTATACCAAACAATATTTTTTATGACTTATTGATAATTTAAATTTTATTTTAATATATGAATATTTCTCCAGAAATTTAAAAAATAGTATATATATACATATATATATATATTCTTTTTTTTTTTAATTTGGAGTTTTTGGATATATATATTTATATACATCCAAAAACTCCTGGAGATGAAGCTCCTTGAAACTGATATCTGGGCGGACACTCAGGAAGCTGTACTTTTATGTTTACATTACACCATTGTCGAGCTACAGACAAGTCAATAGACCCATGTTCTGAAACTTTGGGCACCTCATATATATTTCTATCACTACCCAAGACATCAACATCAATTTCATCCAATTCACTAAACTCTTAATCACTTTCTTCAAACATTTTAAATTATCTAAATTAAATATCAAAATAGCAGCAAAACATTACAAGGAACACAAGCCAAGTTATGGACTGTCAGTTATAAGCTATAAGGGGTATAGAAATCCGTTGCTAGACAGAGTACATTGTAAACAATGATTTTATCTTATTGCTATCTAGCGGTCTTTGGATGTACTTTTTGTTAACAAAATATCTCGGGCAAATAATTTTCTACACAAACAGGCTGTCTGTAATAACTTGGGCAAATAATTTCCTGCACAATCAAGCTGCCCGTAATAACATGGGAAAATCACAGAAGCGGTTAAACATGTTTAACTAGGCTGCATATTGAACACATTCTCCGACTAAAATATACTATCTTTAATACGTCAATATAATACAGAAGATTTAAGGAAGAAATTAAACATGAACATTAGTTGGAGCGTTCATGGATTTTTCCTATACAAGTCACAACTTTTCATTTCTCAGCTTAAAACATTAATTTTACTACAGTAGATTACTTTCCCAAGAAACTTTATTGTGGGCACAGTCTCGATGCTGCTGCCGGCTGCCATCAGAACCCCCTGTTCTCTGGTGTTGATTAGGGCTCATGGGAACCTCTGGATAGTGTAGATTCCTGTAAACACGCTCATTGTGCCTGGGTAACTCTGAGTTTGGGGATCTTTATAGTGATTGAAAGCTTACATAGAAGAATAACATAACTTGGATATAATGTTTTATTTACTTCAATGTACATCATTTACTTCACTCAGCTTTTATCTCAAGTTGTTATCTTTGGTTCGATGTGAAACCCAGCAACATATGATACATACATTATAGTGAACAAAACACAAACTGCCCTTAATGAATGCATGCTCAAACCCAAGTTTGTAAGAGTGCAACTGCTTCAGACAGTACAGATTAAAGTCCTTGAGAACAAACAATTTCCTCCCTTATCGGTGAGCCATAGCCAGAGCGGAAACTATATCCCTCAAATACATTGCCAAGCTGTGCCATGACCCTGTAAATGTTTGATCGTTAGCATCACCTTATCACAATTTGTAGTCCATGTATACAGTAGTGCACATATGTTTGTAACAGCACTGTGGGTTGTATGTAGTTTCCCATCATCACCTCGATGGGAATCCTGAAGAAGGCAGCAGCAACGATCAATAAGGAGTTTGGGCTCGAACCAAAACTGGCAGATGCGATCTGCCAGGCATGTGATGATGTAATCTGTGGTAAACTGTATAAGGATCACTTCCCGTTGGTCATCTGGCAGACTGGTTCCGGCACACAAACCAACATGAACACCAACGAGGTGAGTCTTTAAAAATGATTCTTACAACATAGTTATTTGGAATCGTCACTTAATTTAAACGTACAAATTTGAAAATAATCTTAGAGTAACTAAATTGACTTTATTTAGCAAGTTATTAAATAATAGCATTTATCAATATGGTTTATGTGTAAAATAACATATTTACTTTTTTTACAAACTAATAAAAGACAATTTTTTTAGCTTTTGTTCAGATTTAAGTTAATTTTGAGAAAGCGATTTACTTTGTTTTTTGTTTTAATTTGTGTACAGGTTATCAGCAACAGAGCAATAGAGATTCTTGGTGGAAAATTGGGTTCTAAAACACCAGTTCATCCAAATGATCATGTTAACAAAAGTCAAAGTTCTAATGACACCTTTCCTACAGCAATGCACATAGCTGTGGCTCGAGAAATACATACCACACTGTTGCCAGGTAAAATTGCACATTGCCTTGGTTTAAAAGATATATATACACTACTAACATGGGCATTTAGTTTTGATTTTTACCTTGAAATATATTTTTAATTGTTAAAGAAAAGGAAAAACAACTAATTGGTAAAATATTTGTTTTCA
This sequence comes from Timema bartmani, assembly GCA_902151455.1. Taxonomy (NCBI): domain Eukaryota; kingdom Metazoa; phylum Arthropoda; class Insecta; order Phasmatodea; family Timematidae; genus Timema; species Timema bartmani. Next base: position 32,574 of record CABFWB010004298.1, read on the forward strand.
AAATAAAATTTATAGAAACTACTCTCTCTCTGAAGATTAACCCAATTGCAACTTATTTTATTTGATATGACTGTACATTACTACTTATCGAAATTATTAAAAGAAGGAGAAAGAATGCAGAGTGCTTTTGAAGGGAATAAGAAGCTGTTCTGGAAGGGGGTAAATAGAATGAAACAAGTAATGCAAGGAAAGACCTATGGCATTCAGAAAGAATGTTCTGAGATGATTTGGGATGAAAACAGTATAAGACAGCAATGAAGGGAGTATATTGAGTACTTTTGTGGTTAAATATATAGAAAGTAGCAGAAAATAGGGAAAAATGCTATAAGGAGTTAAATAATTAACTGGACTGAGGTGTTTAAAGCTGTTAACTCTTTCCCTGGCGCAGTGAACAACGTCTTTGTTTGTCCAAACGTTCCCTGGCGTGGGCTTTGAACGTCTTTGCTTGGCTGAACATTCCCAGGACCCCTAATTTTGAAACGTGTGAGTTGTGATTCGCTATCGGATTTCTCTCATCTTGCACACAATCTCGCAAACCCCTAATTTTGAAACTTCTGTGGTGCGAGAACTGACCTCACACAATGGAATAGTGAGCAAATTCTACTCGCCGACCTCACACTGTGTGAAACAGGGTTTATCTGTCAAGTAGAGCATAATTTAACAAAATGGATGCCATCCCCCTCTTGGGTTGCAACCTTCTCAAAGTGATTTTGTCGAAATAAACCAACCATTGTACATAATAGGTTCACAGAAGAAAAAAATATTATTACTTTGTACACTTTATTCAATCCTTCAATAAAAATATTTGTTTGGGTGAAAATATAATTATATATTTTAATTTTTCAAATTTATCTGTCAATTTGGCTGAGTCAGTAGATTGGCATTCTCATTATCTAGTTTGCGTGTTCAAATCCTGTCATTTCTAATTTTTTTTTAATTTAACAGACTTTAAACTTTAAACGCCCAGAGGGAGTGAGTGAAAGTATTTTTGAATTGAAATTTTTTGTCAAAAATAAATCAAAAACTTCTCCAGTAGCAACATAGAGTTTAGTTTTCTGCACATGCTAATATCAACAGATCTTGAATATCTATCACGGGTGTCCTGGAATTTTGTCAAAACTTTTTAAATAAAGAGAAAATGTTTTGACCAAATTCCAGGACACCCTTGACAGATATTCAAGATCTGTTAATATTAGCATGTGCATAAACCTAAACTCAATGTTGCTACTGGAGAAATATTTGATTAATTTGGCCAAACAAATGCAATGCTATAAAAACTGTAAAATTACTCGCGCTCCCTTCTGCTGCACTCTAAATGATTGTATTAGTAAGCATATAGTTTGTTTTAAATATTTTTTATAGAAGTATACAAGATATTTGAGCCTATGTGGACTACCATAATATTCTTCTTTAAAAATAATTTAACTAGTTAGTGAATTAAAAACAGTACATTAATTTGAAATTTTATGTGTAGGTGATTATTTAAAAATTAAATTAATGGGTTTTATGACAAAAAAAGTACATATTTAAAAATAAGGCTAAGCAAGCTAATTATTATTCACATAGTAAAAACCTTTAGGGCATATTTATGTTTTAAAAATAGTTGCGAAAGTAAAATAATATTTTACTGAACTCTAATTATTAACAAGTGACTTAAATTCAGACAAAAAATTAAAGTATTATCAAGGTGGGATCGATTCCGTGAACTTCTGAGTTCCAGATAAGCACGCTATCAAGTGAGCTAAAGTGAGTATTGAGTCCAAGAACAGTTTAATTTCTACTAATACAACCTGAGAAAATTTTGAGACAACAAACTTAGATGCAAACAACTAGAAGATGGTTTCCTAATTAAATGAAACAAATCGATTTACACGATGCACTCAATACAATAATAGAGTTTACTTTCAGTTACATATCTTGTATAATGGCGTGGCATCTCATCGCCTCAATCCTTTGGCACACGTCATGGTTTTACAGTGTTGTCAGATTGAAAACTCATTCGCAAGCGAAACAACACTACACCGACTCGCACGACAGTAGAAACCTTTCAAAATTAGCTCTATTTTGGTACAGCCTGCGATTTGCAAGTTTCAACACTAGGGGTCCTGGTGCGGGCGCAAATATGTGTTTCATTGCAATAAGTTAATGTAATGCCATCTATCAATGGACCACTGTATTTTTTAGCGAGTCAGAATACTTCATATTGAAGCTAAAAGATGGGGCTACCAGTTCAATAAATAAGAAAATAAGTGAATAGCCAAAATATGTGTCATATAAGAGTATTCTACTAGAAAAATGGCTACCGGTCCTGCATACATTGCTGTGCTGAACAGGCGCCAGGAAATAGGTTAAAATGTTTTAAAGAATGGCAAAGCTGCGGGCGTAGATGGGATCACCAGTGAAATGTTTAAGTGTGGGGGCACTGCATTACTTGCCAGGTTGTGTAGGTTGTTCAATGTGTGTGCTGGGATTGCAATATTCCTAATGACTGGAAGACTGTTGTCATGTTCCTTTGTACAAAGGCAGTAAGAGTGAATGTAAGAATTAAAGGGCAATTAGTTTGTTGAGTATTCCATTCAAAGTTTTTGGTAGAGTTTTTAAGTGAGAGGATGCGTGAAAAAACTGCGGACAAGATTTTGGGTGTGTAATATAGTTTCATGTCAGGTATTGACCAGGTATTGGCATTGCAACAAGTGATTGAGAAACGCTTGGCAGTAAGGAATAAAATTTAATGTGCATTTGTTGATCTGTAGAAAGCATACGATTGGGCGAATATGAATTTGTTATGTAATGTTCTGAGAGAGCATGTTGTGGATGCATGGTTAATGAATGCAATTATGGCGTTTTATTATGGAAGTAAAATATGCTTTAGGGTGGATGGAGCATTGAGCGAATGGTTTGACATTGAACAGTATGTTAGACAAGTTTGTGTTATGTTACCAACGTTTTTAATGTATTCTTGGATAAGTGTATGAGGGATGCTTGTGAGGACGATGTTAATATGAGAGTGCTGCTATATGCAGATAATGCCTTATTAATGGCTGAAAATGAGAGTTACTTGCAAAATGTATTAAATTGTTTGAATGTGGTGACAGGCATAATGGAGCTTGACATAAATGTTTCTATAACTAAGGTGATAGTTTTTGATGAGGACAAATCATTAAATGATTGTCAGCTTAGTATAAATGGTAAACTGCTATAACAAGTGAACAATTTTGTGTATCTGAGCAGAATGTTCTGAAAGAATGGAAGAATATATGGTGAAATTGACATATAGGTGAATGCATCTCAGAGAGTAGTCGAATGTATGTGGACTATGGCAAAGAATGTAGCTGTATCGAAAGAGGCAAAGATGGCACTTTATAAAAGTTTGCTGATACCAACATTGTTTTATGGATGTAAAGTGTAGGTTTGTCATTAGAAACACAAGAGCAAGGATAATGCGGTTGCAATGAGATTTCTAAGAAATGTATATGAAAAAATTTGTATTGACAGAGTCGGTAATGAATTGGAGCTGAAGGGTTGCGATTTGAAATGAAATACAATAGGTAAATATGAAAGAAGCATCTTACGTTAGTTTGGGCATGTTTAGAAGATGAGTGTGTATCAAGTGACAAAGCAAAAATATGAAGGTAGAGTTTGTAGATCAAACGGAAGTGGTAGGCCATGTAAGACATGGCTATATGTTGCAGATGAATATTTAAAAAAGAGAAACACTAAGAATTTTAAGAATAAAAGAGCATGTATGACTCTGTGTATGGATGATGATGAAGTGAAGGGAATATGCAAGGATAAGGAAGTGTGGATAAAGTGGAGGCTGGAGTAAGTACATAATTGTTGTTTTTTGTGCTTTATGCACTGTTTCTTGTCTACTCCATAAGGGAAAGATATGATAAGGTATTTATGTAGTTATGTTGTCTCAAAAATATTTTTTTTCAGATTTTAAAACGTTTTTCTTCACAATTCTATTTGTTTCATTTCCTGTAATCTTATTTTCCGCACACCTCTAAAGTGATAATATCTGATTCCCACATTTCCTCTCTTCCTCTTACATGTTTTGTTAAACCTTGTAGGTTTGGGTGTGCTCCACAAGGCGCTGGATTGCAAAGCCAAAGAGTTTGAACATATTATAAAGATTGGTCGCACCCACCTCATGGATGCTGTTCCACTCACTCTGGGTCAAGAGTTCAGTGGCTACGCAGCTCAGGTAAAGAGTGGCATCGACCGTGTTTGTGCCACCTTGCCACGCCTGTATGAATTAGCACTTGGCGGCACCGCCGTTGGCACAGGGCTCAACACAAGGATAGGGTTTGCAGAAAAATGTGCTGCAGAAATTGCCAAAATTACGGGTAAGATTCCTGACAAATCTCAAAATTAGTATAAAATTGATTTACTAGAATACTACATTTTCTAATAACATATTGAATGGCAAAAATAATAGATAAGAAACAAAAATTGGCAAATTTTTATACACAGTATAAATCCAACCTTTAAAGCTCTCATCTAGCCAGTGTTTAAAATAAAACATGTTGAAGTAAACAAAAGAAAAATAGCTTAGTGTATTGAAAATATTAAAAAAAAATATTATTGAGCAAGTAAGAGAGGACATTGTTATTCCCCCTTTATTTCTCCCTACTGGTCACTCTTTTGCAAGGACAACCACTGCTTCAAACATTGTCCATCCCTGAGGGGTCAAGAGTTGCTGAACCCTTGTACAACCCTTGTAACTGACCCCTCTCAAACATTATGGCAGCTGGGTATCGAGGGGATTGATGAGCCACTCAGACAATTCACTGTTCAGCTTCCACGCTAGACAACACCTTCCTCGGGGAACAAACCAAGTGCTAACAACAACACATGCCCACCCCCGCTCACTTGCCGAGCCACTTCTCCTACCTTCTGTCCGCTCAAATGCACGAACCCACCGAGCTTCTTCTGCTTATCAGAATAACTTTCTGTGTCTCTGTCCCACTCCTCAAGCCTATTCTATAATGGCTCACCTCCTTATGATACCACATTCTACTCATTGAATGAAACATGGTTGTCTAATAAAACTGACTCCTCCCAATATCATCTGGAATTTGGATATATTCAAGACTTATTTCATAGATCAAGTGTGTATGTATGACTAATCTTCTCTAATAAAACAGAAAAAATGGCAACATTGACAAAAAACAAAGAATTATACTAGGTGAGTTTTAATTTATGTTACAAAAGCTAGAAGCTTATGAAAAACTAGGAAGAAAATTGAAGTCATTATTAAGGGAGCAATGAGCCATTGAAAATCAAATACTTTCACCCTTTCATGCAACCACTAAGGGCCTGTTCCATGGCCAGCACTCCCGCCAGACCTGAATCCCCTGGATTTCTTTCTATGGGGCCACATCAAAAGTTCCGTGTACAGTAGGCTACACCTGTGGAATGTGAACCCAATCTTTAGCCCCGAATTGTCGCAGCGTGCAACAATGTCAGAAACACACCAGGTATGTTTCAAAGGGTAGGACAGTCCATGCACCAGCAATGTCGGTGCTGTCTGGATGCTGGTGGCCAGAAATTTGAACATCTGCTATGATAAGACACCAATGTTTGCACAAGGGCTGTTGTATGGTTACCCACTGTACATTGAGTAATAAAAGTACATACTTCTCTTCAGTTATTCTTCTCCTACTCATTTGTTACATTGTTATACATTTGTTGTTGCTCCCTTACTAATGACTTCAGACCAAATCTTGATGCACATTTTATTCTTAATTTTTTATAAGGAATATGTTTCTAGCTTTTTTAACACAAGTTAAAACTCACCCTATATATAGGCTAGCTAACTTTTTTTAATGCTCATTTGCATTTTAATAAAAGTAGAGTTGGGTCGAATCCACTATTCTATGGATCCGAATCTTCAATTTACATTTGAATCTCAAATCCAAATTTTGGAAAAAATCATGTACATAGGAAGAAATATAAATATAACATAATAATATAAAATACAAAGAGTAACTAAATGTTAACATTATTTCTTATAATTCATTCATTAAAACATTCATACATTCAGTTAAGTGTTAAATTACTGGTCTGGGGTCTGGTTGTTAAGTTCATCCTATGATTATAGTTGGTTCTGAACCAGCAATCAGCAGTATTAAAGCTATAAAACAAATCTAACTTTAGAAATTGAAAAAAAAAAATATATATATATATTTGGGTCTCAAATCTCTGTAATTTTCTTGAATATCTTTAAGGATTCGAGGGCCCATCCCTAATTAAAAGATATATGAGGGTTTTTTTATGGATATACATTTATGTGGATATTTTCCCTTTATTTTGGCTTTAGAAACATCATACATTTTTTATTTTATATGTAAAATATAAACATTACCAAATTATTAATATTTGTTACTACATAACTTCACATTCATTCAAATCCTAGTTACATATCGGGTTGATTGCTTACACATCGCCAATATTGACCACATAGCAGAGCAGACATACCTGTCAATGTTTAGCAAGATCAATAACACCTCGGCCCACACAGTTACCGGTGCAGAAAAGCTATCCCCTACTTCACAGATTTGAGTGTTATGTTGCTACATCCTAGGTCTACCCTTCGTGACAGCCCCCAACAAGTTTGAAGCCCTGGCGTGCCATGATACACTGGTAGAGGTCTCTGGAGCTCTGAACGTGTTGGCAGTCAGTCTCATGAAGATTGGCAACGACATCAGACTGCTAGCTTCTGGTCCTCGCTGCGGACTCGCTGAGATCAGTCTGCCAGAAAACGAGCCAGGCAGCAGTATCATGCCAGGTGAGAGTTCCCGACAGGGAGTTTCAAGAACTACCACTATCCTGCAACTAATTAAGATCCCAACCAGTATTTTTTATGCAGCACATCTTATTACTCATTTGGGCTATCTGAACTTAATTACACTATTATATGGTAGAGAAGGTATAATTTGGAGCAGAGCTGGGCAAAATTTGTGGCTGAAGGGCCGCATTTGGAATTTAAATACAAAACTAGGCTACCAAATAAAACACAATTTAGTATAATATAAATATATAGACAGAAATACAATATATAATGGAATTTTGTAATAAATGTTATCATTTCCTAGGTTGTGTGTACATAGTCGACCAAATGTTTAAACACTTTTTTGTCGTTACATTGTGTTCATTAAGTTTGAATGTAAGTATGTACACTGGCAATGATACAAATAAACTGTGTTTCATCAGTTTAAAAGAGTTGTGGAGCGCCACAACATTGCGACAACTTATTTGTCTTACAACTTGGATGCGCCTAGTGAAAACAAATAGATCCGTGTACACCGGCGATAATTCTGTCGTTGATCACCAGACTGTACTTGGACCAGCCCATGACCTCAGTCTAGTTTTGGAACAAACACCGCATACAGTGCCTATCTATCTTTCGATCGTGCTCCTTCTCCAATTGGTATCCTGCCGAGAAATTGATTGTCCAACTAGAACCAAAATTTCACCAAAACTGGAAACACCATTCTATAATAGGAAAAAACTTAATCAGACTAATTCCTACAACGCTCAAAACTTGTATAAAATGTTTCAAGTGAAAGTATTTCACTGTAAATTGGTTGTACCTAAAATTGACGTTTGTGTCTTCATTTTATATTGCAGGCTATAAGAGAAAAAATATCACCTACTTCTTCTACGTCCATTATGATAATGGGTGTAATATAAGTTTATGGAATTTTGTTTTTCTTGGCAACAAATATGTGCCATGTAAACACACACACTAACGACGCGACTGTTTCATCGTTAGTCTGTTGCTGTGCAGTTGCTAGCCAGAAAGGTAGCGACAAAAAATTGTTTAGACAATTTATTGCCTGTGTACACATGTCCTTAATGTTGGAAATTTAGTAGATTAGATTCTTAAAACTGGTTGTAAATGTTCATCTATGGGTTGAATAAAAAATGTATTTATTTCCATAATAATATATATTTTAGGGGTGTGCGAAGTCCACTTTTTCAATCCGAAGCAAACTCAAATAGAGTATATGAAAAATATTTGAAGCAGAGTCAAAGTTTGAATATTTTTTGTTTGTTTTATGATTGAAAAAATACTATATTGTGGTCATCATTTATAGGATTATTATCATCATTATCATTATTATTATCATCATTATTATTATTATCATTATCATCATCATTATTATTATTATTATTATTATTATTATTATTATTATTATTATTATTATTATTATTATTATTATTATTATTTGATGTTCTGTCTAACGACGGGTTCATTCCTTTTGTCGGTGAAACTTATACCTCCAATGCCTCCTCTTTCAGCTCCCAGAATTTTCTTCTTTCCTTCTTAGCTGGAATTGTTTATTGCATAATTGTTTGTTATATTTTGTTCTAATCTGATACATTAAGTTATTATCACAACTTACAAGTCAATACATATCTTGTTCGATATGAATATTAGTGTGAAATGTATACAACAGCTCAGAAGGGGATTAATTGACCATAACTTGAGTATTCTCTTAGTGAATTTATTGGCAAAGCTTTATAATAATTGTCAAAGCCAAACTTTTTTTTGAAACAAAGTTGAAGCTGACATTTGTTTTGAAGCCAAGTCGAAGTTTTGAAGCTTCGCATAACCCTAATTTTTTAAATCTAGTATTTTTAGCACTTACATTTGTTTTTGCAAGATATGTACCCATATTTGTATGGAGAGAGTTGGTAACCACTAAAAACCACTTGCCTCATTGATCAGGGATTCAAACCCTGTCACTTGTATCGTGTTAAGTTTTATGGTTTTGCTATCATAATTATTGGTTGGAAATGGTTTGTTTAAAACATGAGAATTATATATAATATCTCTTGTTTTAAACAGGACTGACACCTTTAGTCCAGTACAGAAGCATATTAAGACGGAAAAACGGAATATCAAGTTGAAAATTTGTGAACTTAATAACTGGCATCATGAAATAATAATCCGTTGAGTCCCAAAAAATCCCGGCTTGGCTAGATCCACAAAAGCGTAAAATAGGCCGCTATATTGGATTTTATACTTTTTTGAGTCTAGTGGTTGAACAAAACATGATAGAAAGATAAAATTTGCATAGAAACACTAATAACATCATTGATGACACAAATAATGTATATTATATGTTCATGACAAATTTTTATCACACTGTACAAGCTTCTTACTATTGTATGTTACTAAAAAGAAGACAAACATTTGGTTAAGAAGTTATTTTTTATTATGAAGAGCGATGAGAGCAAAAAAGGTTTAAAGCAAAAGATGTGGAAGGGTAAAAATTAATTAGAAACCAGCCTTAGTACATTTGTATAGATGGACAAGAGCACCAGAAATGGATACAACAATATGGAATAATAACACGTGCACGAGGCAGCCTTACAAAACGTGGCCGATTTGGCGCTCAGTGAACACGTGCAAGTATAGACGCGTGACTTTGTCAGGTGTTAGTTTTTTTCTTTAGATTACACTCAGTTTTATGCTAGCTGTTTCAGATTGTTGCCTGTGGTAATATATCTGTGTGGGTTTTTATGTTGAATACATTACAATGGAATGTGAATTATGTGTTATTTGCAAGAGTCAATTCAAAGAGGGTGACAAGTTTATTGAGGTTAAATCTGTCCTAGAAAATATTAGGAGAATTAGTGTGCTACAAAAGATGGAGTTTATAATCTACTTGTAGGTAAAGAATCAGTGAAGCTGCTTAAGATTTGTAGAGAGGATTACACTCGAAGGGTGAAAAACACATACCAGGAGGAAGAGTTTGGCCAGTATTTTAGAAGAGTGGATTCAAGCTTTAATTTACAGACAAAGTGAGCAATAATTGTTGACAAATTGTTCTTTCAAGAATGCTGTAATAGATCTAGTTGCTGCAGAGGCACAAGATCACCATGTTTGCTATCCTTCATTTAGTAGACCTGGATCTCTACCCCCGTGTTCCAGAGGAGTGTAAACCAACACTAATGCACTAGATGCAGCTAAATCAGAGGGATTCACAAAATTGTGTGAGTACCTAGAAAGCCATGAAGATTGTCAGTATTACTTGGATGATCTCTTAGAACAATTAAAAATAATTTCACCATATAATAAGTGCTACACATGTAAACGCTTGGGAAAAAAATTAGATGATCACTACGAAGATTCTGTTGTTTTTTGTCCCTTAGGTGGAAACTGAGGTTTGGTTATATGTTTCTGTGGTCTTGCTTCTCGTATTTTGAATGATAAGTGGTACAAGGACCATCTCTAAGGTCAAAGGGATGGAAGAAAGAGAATTGTTGAGGCAGCTGCAATTATTATCAGAGAGGACATTTGCTCACGATTGCAACACATACTCAAGTACCGAGTTGATGGCTTAGGGATGATGTGAAATTATACCAGAAAATCTGCATAGCCTTCTCCTTGAAGTGATGAGGCTGAAATGGGAAAAGAATGTGCTCCCAGAAAATGAATTGCAGTTGCCAATTCGATCATTGCTGCAGCATGTGAAGATGAGAGATTCTCGCCATAGTCGGGATGTTACAGATTGAAAGATATTTATGAAATGGCTAAGGCTGCACTTTCAATTCAAGGCCCTCCCGGAATCCCTGTTTCATTGAGAAATGGTGTAATAGGGAATTCATCTGTGAACATAGGCACTGCCTCAATGAAATCTTTCATCAGAAAATCGATCACGCAGGCCCACCTTTAGTGCAAAAACAAAGTAAAGCTTGGCAGCCATGAGCATAACTGTAAAGATAGATGGACAGAATGTGGTAGTTAATCCCAATCAGCTTTTAAATCATATTATTTGTGTTGTGAGAATGGAAGAGGAACTTGAACAATGCTTAAAATAAGAATTTTCTCATCATCCCCCTGCTCTTTTCAATGACCTGACTATTCAAAAAGGAATCAACTCTTCTCTTGCTTTTGTGCTCGGGAATAGTTGTCCTTTGAGTGAAAGCTTACCACAAAGTCCTATTTACGTTATAGACGATGGGGATTTGCTTCACAGAGTAGTTTAGCTAAAATAAGCTACTTTCCATAAAATTTGTTGCTGCTCAAGTATTTCAAGCTCCCACTGACGCAGACACCATGATTGTAAACAGTCGTCAATCTTTCACATTAGGCCTTGTGATCATTTGTTGTTGGAGAGGACACATACTTAATTGTGTTACTGATTGCTCTCTCAGACAAGACCTCAGATGTCAGCTTGCTTGTTTCAGGTTCACAAACGCACCAAAGAACATTTTTCAGTAGTCATAACCTTCAGCGGGCTCTAGGAGATGTCACTTTAAATATTATATTTCTTAATGCAATAACAGGATGTGATACAACCTCTTCAATGTTCAGGAAAGAACTGTAATCAATCTTTTTGAAAGTTGGAGAAGAAACTCCAAGAAGAATTGCTTATTTTCAATGAAAGGACGTCCTCTGCCAACAATATTGCTTTGGTAGGAGAACATTTTATTATTCATATGTACAGTGGTAACATCAACGATGGTCTAGACAAGACAAGATGCAAACTTTACGTTAGCACAATAGCAAAGCAGTCGATAAGTGCCAAGTTTGATCTGTCAGTCCTGCCACCAACATCTGCTGCAGAAAGACAACACATCCTGCAAGCTTTCCACCAGGTTCCGACATGGTTTGGCGTGGCTATCCCCCCAACCACATGGGGTTGAGAAAATAAAGATGGCTATCTTTCACCAGTATCAACTACATTACCACCTGCCCCAGAATGTCTGCTTCGACTAATATTTTGTTATTGCAAATCCAACTGTGAACGTAATGGTGAATGTCAACATAATGGCCTCCTCTGCACCGGTATGTAGGCATTTGTGGTAGAGAAGTGTGTAGCAACCGGAAAAAGACAACTGAAGTTCATGAAGAAGAAAACAAGAATACAGTGGAAGAGCTTGAAGAGGGGTCTGAGCATGACGCTCTTGTTGAATCATTCATTGGTAAGTAGTGCCGTTCTCAATGTTTATAACATTATACTGTATTTATGACACGCTGATCATTGCCGTTTAGAATTTGCATGACCAGCCATTGACATAACCGAATTAGTTTTCTTCACTTCTGACACACTCCGCACAGTCCATTACTTTCCTAGGTCAGGGGATTGGGTGGTGACGATCGATTTTCTTTAAGAGGCAACCATTACCTCTTTGTCCAATGCCAGCAATGTAAAGTGTGAACTGTGTTCTTTTCATTGTAAAAGCCATATTGTTATATGTTTTTATCCAACCTTCTTCCAAATATAATACAATTACCTCGAAAAAAGGTTTTCCTTATAGAGATAGTTCATAAATAAAAGTAGTTATGCTTCCTTTTTTAGCGATCTATAACTTTTATATGAAACCTTTTTCGATCCCATCTCTTATAATAAAAGAAAACAGCTTCATAAAACATTTGTTTAACTTTCCACTAGGTATAGTGTAATATTAAACTGACTGTACATTGATATAGTCACACAAAAGGCTCACACCTTCCTATGATAACTTTACCAACAATATAAAATGCATTTTACCCAAACTACATCTTTCTAGGTCCTTTTATATAACTGCTAACACTAAAAAAGCAAAAATTCAAAATGGTGGCCTCTTTCTCGCCAAAGCAGATTTATCGTAACTGGGATTTTGTGGGACTCAACAGTATTGTGTTCCATGATATAATTTTTATATGCACACCAATTTTCACCTTGATATTCAGTTTTTCCCTCATATTGCCTAATAATGAGTATTTGTACAGGACTTCTTAGCTCAGTCGGTAGTGTGTCTGTCTACTGAGCTAAGGGTCAGAGGTTCAATTCCCGATATGGCCGAAAATTTATCATTGATAAAAATGTGGGTTAACCCTTTCACATTGTTAAATTAATGGCCGGAGATTGTATGTTGTGCCTGTCCTAGTCTTAAGATAGATTATAAGGCATATGAAGCTAAGACAGGCCTAGCATATAAACAATGAACTTAGGATAGAAGGGCAAGGTCTATGCACTCACCACAAATGTAGGTCCAGAAGCTCGCATTTAACACACATCACATCACATCAGCACATTAGGCTCATCTCTCAGCAGAAGAGAGTACTCTGCTGAAGAAGGGGACTGGTGTACCCCGAAGATTACATAATTATGTGTTTTGTTGTGTTTTAATTGTGAACTTTGAGGTTTCTGATAAGTGTGTAGGTCTTGCCCTTCTATCCTCCTTTCGATATTTGATGTAATATGGCTGCTTGGCACCATTTTTCCTATGATTGGAGGTTGCTCATTGTTGCTTGGGTCCTGAAGCTGCCTGTTCAAACTTGTGTCTTGATTGAAGTTATTTTACTGCTACATTCTGATGATTCTTGAAGAGGAAAGAGAACTGTATTCAAGAAAGTCAAGACGCTTAATAACTCCCAAGGATGGGATGCAAGGTGTAGAGGTGGAAAGGCTCAGGAACAGTTTGGAAGGAACTTTAGACGAGGTGTGTGGAAGAACAAGGGAAAAGAGGAAGTGGAACGACAGGGTGAAGGAAGTAGTGGAGAAGAAGATCAAAGCAGGAGTTTTAAGAGGAATGAGGAAACAGGAAGAGAAGAGTGAAGCGTGTAGTATGGGAAGCCAAGAGGGCTTGGATGCAAACATGGACAGAGATGCGGGATAAGGATGGGGAAGATGTTTTATAGTCAGGTAAGAAACAGAAGGAGAGAGAGAGAGAAGACAGGAAGTTAAAATGATGAACACATGAGATTAGTAAAAAGAACTATGTAGAGGATATTTTGAAAACCCGCAAGAGGAGGGGATGAAAGTAAAGCATAGGAGCATGGATCGTTAGCAGACGAGGAAGGGGTGGGTTCTACATAGAAAAAGGTGGAGGATGGATCAAAAGAGGAAAAAACACTTAACTGTGGGCAGAGTGTGAGCTTCAGGAGAAGCAGGTATAGAATGTCTATACAGGTTGCTTAGAGGGATATGCAAGGAGAACAGGGAACCAGAAGAATGGAAGAAGGGAATTAAGTGCTGATTCTTAAGAAAGGAGACAGAAAGAGGTGTATGAATTATAGGTGAATAACATTGATGTACCACTGTACAAAAAATATAAGAAGATACTGGAAAAAAGAAGTTGGGAGAGTGTAACAGCACAGGTTGTAACTTTTATATTTTACACATCCCTTTTGATCAATAAATAGAGATAATCAAATCTAGTCAAACATAATAATGTTCAAAATTTATTTAATCTATATTATATTTTACAGTAACAATACAGACGAAACATGTCGATTTATAGTCCTCAAGTCATCACATGATCCCAAATATGGAGGGGGGGGAGTATTCAAAGGAGGGCAGTAATGGGTAAAGGAAGGGGAACATTGCATATGCGTGGGGCCGATAGAACAACTGGCGCTAGCCCAAATGATTTTATTTGTGGAACTCTCATAGCATCCATAACGATCTAATGAGATCTTGAGGCATATCTTCAGGCCCTCTCTTTAGTCAAATCAGAACGGGTGAAATCTCTTTGGCAGTAATAGTGTACCATTATTTAATAAGCACGTTTATAACATGTTCATATACGCTACCTTTAGAAGTGTTATTGATGCAAGGGGTGGGAGTAGAGGGTGTAATAAGGAGAGGACAGCAGAAGGAATTGTTCCTTAGGTGTTGAGACCTGCTACGGAGAAGAGAAGTGCCCTTTAAGTGTAAAGAAGTGTTATACAGGGCGTACTTTGTACCCATTGTCTCATATGCATCAGAAAAATAGATATTGATTGTAAGAGAGACTAGGAAATTGGGGGCCATGGGACTGAAGTTTGTGAGGAACATGTCAGCTGTCATGAGGAGAAACAAGATTAGGAATGAAGTCCCAAAAAGAGTGGGGAGACAGGGATTACATGAGATAGTAGAAGAAGCAAATCTGAGATGATATGGGCATGTAATGAGAATGGAAAAAAGAGAGAATGCCATAGAAAATTATGGAAATTAAGTATGTAGGAAAACGGCCACAAGGGAGACCAAGAAAGAGATGGGAAGAGCAGATAGCAAAAAGTGTACGAGGGAGGGCATAAGAATGGGAGTGATTAAAGGAGGGAGAGTACTGTTACTAGTAAACTGACCCGGTCACAGACTGGAAACAGTTGATGTTGTTGATTCTGACTAATATTACATGTTAAAGTACACACACAAACACAGAATGGTCTTAATTTACTTAATTTCCCATTTGGTACAAATTTTAGTTTTGCATTTCCTGATCAGCTTTTTAGTGAATAGAGAAATTTTTACCATTGTTTTGCCAAAATAGTTTAGGTAGATTGACTAGATTCATTTAAAGGGGTAGGCAAAGCTTCAAAAACATTGACTTTGCTTTCAATATCTGTCAGCTTTGACCTTGATTTGAAAATAACATTCTGGATTCAGTGATTATGAAGCTTTGCCATAAAAAATTTAAAGTGTTTTCTCATATGCATCACAAATTTTTGGTCATATGACAAAAATCTAAAATAATTAAATTATATTTTGTGATTGTAATTTTTTATTGTTTTATTGTTTATTGTATTGTTATCATTTTAGAACAAACTATGTTAACTATGTTTGCAATATACAATTTTGTAAATTAAATTTAATATCTAAAACTATGACTATCCTACTTTTTTTTTCAACATTTAACATTCAACATTTTTTAAATATACAAACTTCAACTAGGCTTCAACATTATTTCATATTTTTCGATTTGACTTTGCTTTGAATTGGAAAAATAGACTTTGCACACCCCTATTTATTAGAATCCGATTTTTACAACATGTTGGTTAATTCCTTATAATATTTATAACATTTTTGGGCCGCACGGTTCTAACATTATAAACAGCACTAAGTTATGTGAATACTGCCAACACATTGTAAAACTGGTCCTTAATAAACAGTCTACTTTCTTTATTTTTAAACTTAGAACTATAAGATTGGTCTGTGTTCCTCTGCAAATGATGGAATGTTTAGAGTTCTCTTTCAGGAAAAGTGAACCCCACTCAATCAGAAGCCATAACTATGGTGGCTGCTCAGGTCATGGGGAACCACGTGGCAGTCACTATCGGCGGCAGCAATGGACACTTTGAGCTGAACGTCTTCAAACCACAGATGGCGTCCAACGTCCTTCGCTCCATTCGACTGATTGGAGACAGCTGCAAGAGTTTCACTGAGAATTGCGTTGTAGGCATTAAGGCTAACGAGGAACAGATATCTCAACTGCTGAATCAATCTCTCATGCTTGTCACAGCACTCAATCCTCACATTGGCTATGATAAGGTAACTGCCCTTAATAGTTTGGCACAGTATATTGATACAGTAAGAACACAGTAAGAAGAGTAGTTTATAAAACACATTTCTTTTATATAAATTAGGGGGGATGGTCAGCACACTTACATAAGTGGAGTCAGGGCCACCAAACACCTAGTAAACTCGGAGAACCAAGAAAAAAACCGGGGATTTCTTGTGTCTGTGAATAAAACGAGAAACCTTGAGGCATTTCACAAACAACTAAAAAAATATTGGAATATTTGTTTATTCAAGACATTAATCTGCATAGTTTAAATAGCAGTCCTTTCTTAAGAAGGAAAAGTCACTTAAGAAATAAGCACGCTTATTTGAATACATGTCTTCCCTTACCCACCCTTATTTTCTTCTTGATACATATTACATACATTTCCCCATCAATGCCAGACCATCCTCTTTTAAACACCAATGGAATTACTTCATATTGGGGATTTTATGAAAAATGAAATTTTATTCTTATTCTACAACTCTCTAAAGTATCTGGAAAAATGAAAATTCCTTCTAAAAAGCTTAGAAAATACAGGGGGGAATTTTGTATTAAGAAAATAATGACAACCCTGTGTTATAGAAGTTGTCATATAAAAACACTATTAGACATTATAAACACATGTATAAAGAGGGCCACAGGCAGTGTCCTTGGGTTCAGAAAGTAAACTTTTATTCTTGGTTGACTGTAAACAGCTATTTTAATTTTCTTGTTAGATTTGCACTATATAGATGGCAGTACTTTGATTTTATAGATGGAAATACTAAGCAGTCGTGCTATATAATAGGATATATTTTAATGCAATCTCCAAATGGTTAATAATTATTGTGAAGAGTTGCAGACTTATTTGTTTAGGGATTTAAGCACCTTGGTGGTGTAGGTTTCACTACAGTCCAAATTATGTGTTTCAGCATGTGACGATACAAGTTTTTCTTTATTTTGATCTTGTCATGTCATTTCAGTGACTATTCATTCTTTCTGTTGTTGGACCAACATATTAAGTGACTGGTGACATTCCTGGTTGGTAGATTGTTTTAGAAATCATATGTATGAATGGCCTAATATTTTAGTCATGTTGCTAGAAAATGAGTTTGTTTACTTATGTGTGATGCAGGTTTTGCAGTGGTATGTTTGCATTAAAATGAGTCTGATAATGGTTTGAGATTGGGTCAAATAGTTGGGTCTGGAAGTTTGGCTCCAACAAGTGTACTCCGCAGACTCTATGAAGACATTTTGTGTGATGGTGAGAAAAGCAGCTTTGAATGTGAATTTGTTGCAGGTGAATTTTAGATGGAAAAAATATGGAGAGGTTTGTAAAAAAGTTGTTCATTGGTCCAGCTCTGTACCCACAGAGCCAGCTCTGTACCCACAGAGGGGGCTGTAATTGTATGCTCAGGAACATATATTTAAGTTTTCCCACATACAAGTTTGCATATGAGGGTGGTTGTTATACATGTTCCCATGGCGGTGGACTTTTCTCCTGAATAAAATTTGATATTTTAACCAGAAATACAGTAAGTAGGTTGGGAGCCAGAGAGTGTGTGTAATGGCAATCTTCAACAGCTGTGTGTCTGTGGGTTTGGGGGGTATTAGTGTAGAGTGCTGTTACATTTATTCAGACCAGGGTAACTAACATCTTGCGGCAGAGAAGTGTGCAATGAGTGAGGGCTTTCTATAAAATGATTGGTGTCCTTATTGTAGTTGGGTAGCTTTTTAACTAAAGGCTGAAAGTGTGAATCACAAGTGCTGGTATGTGTTATATGGGTGAGTCACATCCTAATACAATTAGTCGGCCTTGGGGTTGAAATGCTCCCTTGTGAATCTTTAATAGTGGATAAAAATGATGTGTGATGTTTCTGAGAGGATAGATTTTTTACAGTATTTTCATTTAGTTCAGGATGTTATGATTATTGTTGGATATTCATTTGTAGTTGCTGATTATATATAACATTAGGTTCATAGTTTAACTATATATATATATATATATATATATATGTGTGTGTGTGTGTGTGGGTGTTATATAGCTGCCTTAAGGATGTAGAGTCTGTGGTCCCTGACAATTATCGTTGACACTTTGTGGATAAGATATTGATGTCACTGATGTTGCACAGTGATCCAAGGCTTAGGTAGACGTTCTTTGTTTGGTCAAATTTCTAGTCTTTGGAAGTTAGTTTTAAAATGATAGGGTTGAGTATTCTGTGTAACGAAGCTGATATATTGTTCTTATGGCTGATATTGAGATATTGGTGGGGGGTCCCAGCTAGATGGTGGCATGGTTGATGGATTTAGATTCATCTGCATTGAAGGGGTGCTGATAAAGTAATAGTTGGTAAGGATATTTCTAGCAGTAAGGAGATTATCTGCCACCAAGCCAAAGTTATCAAAGTTGTGTGTAGGAGAGAATGTAATGTGTTTTGACAGGATGTTTTTTTCATGTTCAGAGAGTTTGTATTGGGATTAGTTGATAACTTTGTTTGTTGGTATCTTATAATTTTTAGTTGCTTATCAAGTTGAAATTAGCGAGGTTGAACAGGTTGTGACGTTGGGGGTGACCATTTTCATAATGGCGGATTGTAACCACCTTTCTCCCGCAAATAATAGTCAGAAAGGTTACAAGAGGATAACAGTATTTTATTTGATTCAAATATAGAAGTAATACAATGATCGATTACCAAAAAAATCACATATGGTATGACGTAAAAAGGTATAGGCATTGATATGTATCATAACACATTGCTAGAGTAGGTTGCCCATATAGCAAACATTATTATCACCCATAACTATTCATGAGAGATGATTTGGTTCATAAGGTTTAAATTTGAAACATTTTATGATTTGACATAGAATTTCACTAAAGGTGAAATTGACTAGAAAGATTAGAATTTGAAACATTAACATGATTCAGCATATTATTTCACCTATGGTGAAATTGACTAGAAAGACGTCGATCTCCAGGGCATAACTCAAACATAATACCTTATAACTACCTGGATCGACGTATGACATTAAGAAAATGAACCAGCAATAAGTGGAAGTGCCCTGTCTAATCATACTCTTAGTGGGAGTTAATTTCCCATATAATTACTTTGGGGGCAACGCACGCCAACAATCAACCGTGCAAGCCTCTGCTCAAATAATGGACATCATATATGTCATAAAGGCTAATATACCCCAAAAACCCTAATGAAATTGATCAGAGCTGCGGTTAGTATTAAACCAAAAGATCAGACACCTAGAGCAAAAATAAATATAAAGTTCTGACGTGAACAATTAGCAAGGTTCCCCATTGCGTTAAATTATATTAATACATGATAACAGCATATCCTCAAAGTCAGTCTACAAACCCTACCCATAGTAACAAATTTCAATTCGCAAGTCTGAAACAGTAATTTTGAAGAGATTGGGACCCCCCCCCCCCC
>CABFWB010004299.1:0-23748 GCA_902151455.1 Timema bartmani
AACGGTTTGCCACCTTTTGGCGGTTTGATACAGTGTGTGGACCTTTTTGCGGGGACAGACCCAAGACTAATGCCATTTGAAGTATTTGGGTTTTTTATCGGCTCCTTCTCCCATATTTTTATTTTGAGATGTAACGTAGTTCTCTGCCCTTTTGTGATCTATGGCATGGTGGCGGAGAGTAGGGGATTATAGTAATTAGTTTCTTTTATGCGGTAAGATGAGCTCGGTGAGTTTCATGGTTTTATTTTTTTAACCTCTTTTTTTTGACTTGCCTATTCTGGAAAATTAACTTCTATAAAAAGGGATGGCAAAAAGTTAATGTTTGTAACTCTCCTATTGTCAATATTGGTTCCTTGTAAATTACATGTAATGCTGCTGAGGTGGGAAGGGAAGGATCCCATTTATAATACATTCTTTCAGAATATTATGTTAATTTTAAAACGATAAGGGCATTATTGTATTTTGTTTCATCTTAATTATTTTACGCTATCGTTGTCATAAATTGTTGTTACTAAAATATTGTAATATATATATATATATATTTCTTTAGAATGAACTCTGGAATCTATGGTGGTGATTAATTCCTGCTTCCTTTTTACAATAAGTTAAAGAGAGAGAGGTGAGTATTCGCCAGAGAAACAGTACATATATTAACTATTTAATTGGTTGGCACGGTCACATGATTGTGGATATAGACTCTTTGGCTGCGAATATAATTTCCTAAGGACTGCGGACTATGGACCTACGAATACAAAGTCTGTGTTGGGGGCCTTAAGCCTTCTCATAAGGTTTACATTTTTAAACCGCTGTTTACATAACTTAAAAACATAAAGAGATTATCATAACAAAACAATTCATGTGCACCAAATTTCTTCAAAACCGTCACATTATGTTTGATAATATTTCATGTGATTTCAACAAGGCTTTGAAACCAAAACATAAAATTTGAGAGTTAAAAAAAATACCGGTAGTTAACTTAGGCCTATGTTAAATAGGTACATATATGTGGTAGGCTAAAAAGCTAGGGTCCATATCATTGAGCTATTAGTAACTTAGTTTCTCCTATTGATGATGTCATGGAAATAATAGGCCATTATAGTTGGTAGGCCTATATAATTTAATATAATGATATTTTATTAACTGTGTGATATATTTATTACAAAATAACTTATTTTATTTTAATCATTACAGTATACACTTTATTTTTTACAGCTGAATCATGCAAACAATTTAGAGCCTTTTAGGCCTAATGACAACACACCATCTACTAGTGCTACTTGTACAGACCTGGAGCTGATTCAAAAAGGTACCATATTGATTGCACATTAGGGCCTACTAAAGTTAATTTGGTTATATCTACTTTTGCATAGAATATGATGGTTAAGCCTATTCAATACAACCATAAGTTAGTCATATACGTTTAACATATTTTTGAGACCAAGTATTCTATATTTGTTTTTAGGATATTGATAACATTTGCTGGAAGGTTTGGCTCTTTGTTAATGGCCATCAAATTATAGCTCTCCCATTTGCCATCTTGCATTCCATCATCAAATAAAATAAATCACGCTTTCAATTTCTACATTGAATTAGATGGTATTCTGAATGCATAGTAGAATCATCTTTACAAAGTACACAATGGTTTGAATTTGTGGGGTTGGACGACCAAGCAACCGTGACCTGTGTAGGCTATAGCCGGAAAAGAGCAACACCAAATATCCTTAGTTTTTGAGATGAGGGTTTAGTCATTATTTATATTTTAGCTGTGCTATTATTTATCTTGTGTTTATAATGTCTCATAATTTTTAACTGTGATTAATTTGTATTGTACACATAATTGAATTACCCACAAAATAAGATATTTGTTTTATTTGAGCACTCTCACCTGGTACCAAAAGTATTAGCGAAGGACCTATGTCTACTCATGTGACTTCATTGGTGCCCCTTGCCACTACACCTAGGAGAATGCATACATCCAGGAGAGAGAACTCTAGTTTAAGTAAGTTAAATGACTATCAAACTTAAAAATAGTGGAACTATCTTAGAATCTTAATTATTTTAGAGATACATTAAACACTTAGGTTAATGATGCCTCTGCTCAGTGCTCAGCAAACTATTATCAATTTAACTCAACCTTTATTAGTTTTTTTAACATTTAATTCTGATTCTTTTTTTGAGATACACTAAGTTAGAGCAGAATTTCTCTGTTCGAGGGTATAAAAGCGGTGGAGGAGCCGGGCTCGGGGCTTAGTCGGAGAAGTGAGGGGGACCCAACAACATGACAAAGATCGCGAAATCTCCACCATCACACGACAGCGTCAACCGCGCCTACCGTGAAGCAGGTCTACCAGAGCCGTTTCCGAACGAAGACATATGGGCCTTGCTGGAGGAGGATCCCTGGTTTCAACAAGTAATCCCGGAAGCAGACCAAATCATCTACGAGTGGAATACCGACGTCCCTATCCACGTGCAGGACGAGCCATCACAGGAAAGCCAAGAGGAGGGAGTACCCACTTTGGCCGAACTGACCGCATGGGTCTCCGATGCGATCCACGTGGTGTCCCCCAGGCCGGTCCAGACGGATTCCTTAGCAGCCCTGGTCGCCGAATTGGGAATAGACATTCCCGACGACCACGAGGACCAGCCCTGTTCGAGGCACGGGACTCCGGCAACCCAACAGACGTCATCGACGATGAAGGCGACGACGGCGAGGACTACGCGTCCCCCGCTCCTATTCTCGCAGGCCCACGAGCACCAGTCACCTGGGATCCGGGTGAGCCGACTGCCGCCCCATTGGACCAGCTTACGTACGCACCCATCGAAGTACCACCCCTGCAAACGGTGACCATCGATGGAACGGACATCTTCAAGGGACTCAGACACGGCATCAACCTGCCCCGGCCCATGGACGCCCCGCACACCTTTCAGCGGACGAGAAGCAGCCCGACCATGACCGAGATCGTCCGGGACTGGGTGGAGAAGGGTCTACTCGTCGAGGCACCGTGTTGTGACGCGTTTCCCCTGTTCCTGATACCCAAAAGGAACCGGGGAATTCGCGTCATACACGACTTCTCGGCGTGGACCGAGTATATCCACACGCCGGACTTCTCGCTCACCACAGCGGGCAGGGCCCTCCGGGACATACCAGAGAAGCACTGGCTCATCAAGACGGACCTGGCTCATGGCTTCTACCAAATCCCACTGGCGCAGCACTGCCAGCAATTCGCCGGAGTCTACTACTTGGGGAAGAAATACTGTTGTACACGGCTTCCGATGGGGCATGCCTTAGCGCCTTCCATCATGCAACGCATCATGACTGAGGCATGCTCCTTCATCGAGAACAGACTTCCCCAGGTACGATCCATTGTGTACCTGGATGACGTGCTCTTCCACTCTGAGGACCGGAATCAGCTCAGCCAAGTCCCGGATCTATTGCGCCAGCTGGGCCTTACACTGAACAACGCGAAATCCGAGCTGGAACCTACGCGGGAGTTGGAGTACCTGGGCTTTACGGTCAACACCATCACCGGGCGCCTCACCATCACCCCGCAGGCGTCCCGGAAAGCCCAGCGACTGGCCCAGCAAGTACCGACCATCAACGCAAAGGACCGGCAGCGAGTGGCAGGGTACGTGTCGTGGCTGAGTCATAATCTTGGATGGCCGGCCTACGCTGTCGCCCAGATACACAGAGGATCCGGGGCTTGGGCGACCCGCTTCCTACAGAATCGGCCATGGACAACCAAGCTTTGGAGAAAGACGAAGAAACCAGTAGCTACACTCTTCTCCGATGCGACGCCACAGACGGTAGCAGGATACGCCACAGAACCTCCAGCGTGCTGGGCAGGATACCTGCAGGAGCGCACGGAAATCAACCGGGCCGAGATCGCGGCAGCCCTCCTCACCCTTCACTGGGGAGCCCGGAAGTTCCCGGACCATCACCTCCGGTTGGGCACCGACAACACCACGGTGTTCCATAATGGACTTCAGGGAAGAGGCTGGTGCTTCACGGCCCCCGAGATCTGCGCGCTCCATGCGAAAGTCCTGCATCGGCTTCGGGAAAGGGAGGTGGAAATCTTCTGGATACCGTCGGAACTTAATCCTGCAGATGTAGCCTCGCGACAGGAGTGGACAACGGCCATTAGAGAGGGAACCACAGAGGAAGACCTGATTGACCTGTTTGATATTGTTGAATCTCTTGGCAAAAGTTCCATTCTCTCCAGGTATAAATACAAGTATATTTGAACACCTAAAAAAACAGTCAAAGCATTGAAGCCGCCAGAAAGATATTGTGCCCTTATTTTTGAAGTGAGTGTGGAACCTAATATTCAATGGAATGAGGCGGCTGATGTAATCAATGGCTTTGAGGATTATGGCCATAGGAGGACAAACAACTTTGCGGATCATGTTTTGGTATTCATGGTTCGCGGGCTAACCAAGAAATGGAAGCAGCCTGTTGCTTTTATGTTTTGTAAGGAAACTACTAGCACTCCTTAGTTAGTATATTCCATAAGAGAAGTTGTCAGAGCACTTCACTCCACAGGCTTAAGGGTGCTGGCAACAATTTGCGACCAGGGTACAACCAATGTTGCTGCAATCAACTCACTACTGCGGGACGCTGCAATCAACTCACTACTGCGGGACACAAAGGCAGATTGTCTAAGAAACGAGAGAGAATGCCGCTTTAATGGCTTTTTGATAGATGGTTGGGAAGTAATTCCTCTGTATGATCCTCCTCACCTTCTTAAAGGCATACGGAATAATATGTTAAAATATAACATTCATTTTGTGGAGGATCAAGCGAAATAGGTAGCAAAATGGAGCTACGTTGAGCAACTTTTTGAGTTAGATCAACAACGACCCCATAGATTCTGTTCCTGCCCAAAACTATCAAGGTCTAGTGTGGACAGGAAGTATATAAAAAAGATGAAAGTGAATGGTGCTGCCCAGGTGTTCAGTCACCATGCTGCCACAGCAATGAGACAAATTGCTGAAAGACGTAAGTGTATTTATCCTTGATTTACTTTTATTAATGTTCTTGTAGCAAAAGCCGTGCAAGTTTTCTGTTTTTGTTAAATTATTATCCAAGCATACTTAACTTTCATATTTATAGCACAAGAGAGCCAAACCAACTAATTTAGATCTTAAGATTCAGAGCTTTCACTTGGTAACTGGACTAATATTGAAAAAGATTATAAATATTATATATATACTGTTTGGGGCTTGTATATTTGTGTATTGTTTTTATTTTGTTTTATTTAGTTTTATTTTGAACTATGTTTACTTTGTTGTTTTGGCGCCAAGAAACTTAGTTTGGTGTCTGTTGTGCGCCTTCTTTTGTTTAACGGTTTATCTATCGCGGTCGTATTTCCGGTCGCGGGCAGCCAGTCTCGTTTTGGATTCCGTCCTGTATACATCGTGTGTCGTATAATATAAACATTCTGTGGTTATGTGATACAAAACTATACAGTCCACTTCCTACCAAACACATACATACCTTATCACGATGTTCCCTTACGAGGTAGGCAAAAAAATTGTGCATATAGCTATAAATAAAACCGGACTTAATCCATCTTCAGTAACTTTCTCCGCACTTTCCTATCCTTCCATACTTCCTTCGCTTCAACAACATCCATACACGGAGTCAAACATGCTCTTTTCTTAAAACTCTTAATGTTTCTCTTCTTCACACATTCGTCTACAACCTTTAACCAAGTCTTACATGACCTACCCCTTCCTTTAGCTCCACACACTCTTCCATGCCCAAACCAACATAACATGCTTCTTTCACATTGACCTATTATATTCCTATTAGAGCTACACTTCTTCAGCACCCATTCATTACTGACAAAAAATTTCTTTTTTCATTTTAAAGAGGTTTATTTTAACATTCAAAACTTTGTAAGCATAGTGTCAACGGATTCTTATGTTACAGCCTCTGTGGGGCGTCCTTTCATGGATGCAGAAGCAACGGACACGGCAGATTTGCTCCTTTTTTTTTTTTTATGAGCTGTTTGATAGTGTCAATGGTACTTCGTTAGTGAGCAGAGATGGTAAACCCTTACGTACAGCTTTGTCTCAAGATTCCCCACATTTGAAGTTCTGGGATAGGGCAATGACAACACTACGATCGATGGAATTTCGTGAGGAAAGAACCAATTCAAAAGGTAATGTTATCTCTTTGAAAAACTGGCAGTTCACCATCAAAGGCATCATAAGTGTTTGGAAATTAATGAATACACTGACAAACCTGAAGTTTATGGCCACAAGTAACCTAAATCAGGATACGTTAAATAATTTTTTCGGTTGTATAAGGTCTCACAAATTAACCCAACATGTACATCTTTTCAATCTTCTTTTAAGTCATTATTGGTTAATAATTGTATGGCCTTGCATTCTGTGGGATTTACCTGTGAGGCCGGTGATAACAATAGAGCTTTGGACACACTGACAGATTTTATTGTACAGGGTGTAATTGAGAGTGAGGCTGTCAGTTTACCTGAACCAAATATTGTACTGGAAGAAGTGATTTATGAGGACATGTGTGTTCCAGCATGGGTTGCAGGCTATATAATGATAGATTTCGTTGTAATACATGTGTCGCACATCTCACTTCTGAAGAAAGATTACCAGAGGATGACCTGATTGCCAGAAGGGAGTACTGTAAACACAAGCAGTCACTCATGTATAATGTGTGTGAATTGACCTCTACACTTGTGATGTGTAGCTATAGTATTTTTCATATTCTCCCACAAATATGCTACCATAGGGGTGTCGGACAATTCATTTACAACTTTTTGAAAGGAAAACAAAGCACTCCTCTG
Organism: Timema bartmani; assembly: GCA_902151455.1. NCBI lineage: Eukaryota > Metazoa > Arthropoda > Insecta > Phasmatodea > Timematidae > Timema > Timema bartmani. The sequence continues at coordinate 6,822 of CABFWB010004299.1, forward strand.
TCAAATTCATATGTCTCCGCTGAATGACTTTTTTTTATCAGGTTTGTTCGCCGTTTGGTTATTCACTTTTGGTGCAAGAGCATTAATGGAATTATGTGTGGCAAAACTAAAATTTTTCACAATGAAAAGGATCCAGCGATGAAGCGTTACAGCAAGTATGCAAAAAAAGCAGATTAGTGGAGACTCAACATTATAATGATATATATTACTGCCTGTTGTTTATATGGGAATTGGATTAGAGAAAACCTTTTCCACAACTTTATATGCATAGTTTAGTTATTATTGTGTAAATAAAAAAAAATATTTTCATTGTACTATGTTGGATTAATTTTTCCTAAAATATTCTCAATTTGAAATGCTAAGTATAAATGGAAATCCTTTAACAAGGAATCCTGTCAATTTTTTTGAGACACTATGGTACACAAGCAAACTTGCTTAAAGTTTTTTGGGTTGTAAAAGAGATAGAAATTTCTGTTTATACAAAAATATTGATGTGACCAATAGTCTACGCCCATGACTAAATTTTGTTAACATCCATCATGCCATAAAACAAATTAAGGTCTACATAATAATAAACATCTCCAGTGGATTCCATAACACTGCAGTATAAAGGTTAATAAGAAAACAGACTTAGAAAAAAAAGACGGTACAACAATCATACATTTTAACTTCAAAGAAATAATATTCCCAGCTGTATTTCATCAAGAAAACTAAACAAAAAAGGAAGAATTTTAAATGAAAGTACAAATAATAGGCTGAGCGTTATCATCAATGATGAGACATCCCTGAAAGCCCAAGGATATCTGTCACCATTTTCTGGCAATATATAGGCTTTGATTGATTGGCTTTCCACCTTTATCCAGTTAGTCACTGTGGTCTGTTTGGGCCTACTTTGTGAATAGTTTGATTTTACAATAAATATGGTTCATTTAGTCCACTGCAGTACTAGATAAGACAATCATTTAGTGCATTGCAAATTAGATGCAAGAAGGCAAATAGAAGAACTTCAATAGGAAGGTCATTAGCAACCAATAAACATATTTGATTTTAAATTTTGTTTTTAGTTCAAACAATGGAGTGTTTTTAATTGATTTATCACAGATTAACCACCATGTAGTGTGAAGGCCTCATTTGATAGCTAATTGATCTATGGAGGGAAATGTTTTTTGTTTCTTATAATTTTAGTAAGGCAAGCATTCTGTAAACACATTATTGAGATTAAATTGAGTGCAACTTATATGATGATACTGTTTGTACTACTGTATTACACTAGTAGTTAATTTTCACTTTTATAAATCTTGAAGTAATTGAATTACAAAGAATTAATAATAGGTTATCGGTAGAAGTAAGTAGTTTGATGTGTCAGAAGGAAGATATTCCTCCTTATTTGGCTGTGTCCAACGTAGCAAGCAGAGCGTACCTATCATCCATGGTGCAATGTGGCCACTTCCAGTGTTTAATTTAGTTGCGTTGACCCGTAGTGAGCATAACAATTGTATTAGTCTCTATGGCCAATACATTATGCTTCAAATCTTGTGTTCGAGTTCGTGTGTTTAAATCTTATTTTACCGTGTTTTAAGAGTGGTATTAACTGTTATAATGGATCGTTCGTGCTGTATACCTGGATGTAAATCTAATTACGATGCTACGGATTCTTCAGCATTTAGAGATAAGAGTTCTAAGAGAGAAGTGGATTAAATTAATCCATCGTGATAAATTTGTAGTGGCAGATAATACATTAGTGTGTATTAAACGTTTCGTGGACAAATTTATCATTAGAGAGGATGTATTTCCTGTGGCTAATGGTGAATCAATAACTGTTCCCCATAAAAAAACAAAAACTTCGGGATGATGCCTACCCCAGTATATTTCCAAATCAACCTTCATATCTCACTGTGAAGGTCCCTAAGGATAGAAAAAATTCAGCTGTTCGTACAGAAAGTTTGTTAGTTATAAAAGAAAAGGATTTTAGAGAATGTTGGGACAAATACGTCATTTCTAGTTTTGAAAATTTTAAAAGCGAAGTTATAAAACGAGACACTAAACCATTTATTTTGCTAATGAATGAAACCTATGTTATTAATATTAAAGTAAATGACAAGACATCGACTGACATTCCATCTCTTACTGTAAGTTTTAAAATTACTAATGATTTGGATGTTAAAAGTGTTCTATGTAAACATGAAGAGTCCAATGCAAAAACGATGGATGTCACTTTTTCGCGAAAATGAGTTAAGGCTGGCCATATAGACTTCAAGTGGTGTAGAATTATACCATGAGAGCCCACAGTATAAGTGATGATGGTTCCCGAGTTACATAGGAGAGAAGAAATCCCATACAGGGAAAGAATGCTGGCTGTCACTGGTAAACATAGCAAGAATGGTGGATGTCATTAAAAAGGCTCCAATGAACTGTGTATTGAACCACACAGATCCGATTGTGCTCAGTCAGTTTGCCAGTGATGCAGCTAGTGTACGGTCTCTTGTTTTAGATAATTGTGGTGTTCGTTTTAATTGCTTCCTTTTTGTTTAGTTCTGTATACAAACATCATGAATACAGAAAGTGATAGTGAAACCATTTCAAGTAAAATGAAACAGCTGCAAGTAAGCAAAGGATGAGTGAAATTAGGAAGAATATAAGGTTATATAGTCACGAGACTGGCTCAGACTGTCAGTGTATGTGGTGGGTTAATTGTTTAAAAAAGTTTCTGATACACAAATAAAACATATAATTAGTTAATTAAATCCAATTACAAACTATGATGAACAAAACTCATATGTTAGTTTTAATTTAAGATAATGCAGTTAAAACATAGGCCCAGGAAAGAAGAAAACAATGCAAAATTTCATGAAAATGTTTACACCAAAACGTTAGAGTGTGTGATGATAATTCTGTGAGTGAAATTTCAGTGTGTTTGAAGGCTTTTATATCTATCAATGGCATAACTTCAAGGAGGGTACATACATTTCAGACATCGTGTAATAAGACTGGACTGGCACCAAAAGATAAGCGGTGGAAACACAATCACTCACATTGTAAAATGCCTACTGCTGAGAAAAGTGTAACTAATCACATAGCTTCCTCTAAGGGTAGGCCTAGTCACTATTGTAAGCGCAAAAGTGATAAAATCTACCTTCCCGATGTGTTAGATGCGAAGAAAATGCATCAGAGGTACAAGGAACAAAATTTACCAACAGTATCCTATAAGTATTACAGAACTATTTTTTAATACACAGTTTGCCAACTATGTCTTATTTTATAGAGTATTCACACAAGAATTCCACATTTCCTTTTTCGTTCCAAAAAAAGATTTGTCATGCCACTACCTAAAGGAGATGTGTCTGTGTTCTGCAACAAGTCAAAGTTAAAGGTTTTCAACTTCACCATCTACGATTTGAAAACGAATATATGGTGTAGAGTATGACGTCACTCTACATATCACCCGCGCTCTTGAACTCAGCCCGCCGTGTGTGGCGCTAGAGGTCAGGTCACGCGGTCTCGCTCTCTGGGCTTTCACGCGGGCAGTACCACAGTTCAAGACTCACTCTTTCATTTTTGGTCACTCATTTTGGTAACTTCGAGTCAGTCGAACAGGACAGTGCTTGCTTGCACCTCAAACCAAACACTTGTATCAGACATTGTTCTTTGTGGATCAGTTGTAATTGTAACGTAAACCTGTAAACTTGACAAGTTTAACAAAGGATTTCAGTTACCAATTAATAAACGTTCAATAACCTGGCAGCAAACATTCTTCTTCATTAACCAGTGGTTATAACCAAAATCAGTACGCTTCCAGTAACCAGGTGGTTAAAATGTGTAATGAACAACAGAACAAACAAGAAGAAGGTAACAACAAGCTTTCAAGAAGAACAAGTAAGGTTTCAATGTGACAGCTATGTATGGAACGAGGGAAATGGTCATCGTCGTGTAAATGAGCTGGATACGTGCGTACTGCAGGAATTGAGAAATATATCTACCTCAAAAAATAATAAAGGAATCATCTTTAACTCGGACAACTGTGCCGACAATCAAAAAAATAAGTGCATGTTTGCTCTTTACTTATACGTCATACGCAGAGTGAAGGAGATTCTGCTCATTCGTTGATAGAGGGACAGATAAAACGTCTTCTCAGAAGTGGGACAATGTATACACCAAAATCATTCATTTCCGCCATTCGATCTGCGAGAAAAACGGGAGAGCCATTCCATGTGAACGAACTCTGCTATGAGGACTTCTATGACATTATGGCTTTGTCCAGCAATATAGGTCCCCTGAATATGACGGTATTGAAACTGTCCCAAGTGAAGGTTTCGAAAGTGGTAAGAGAGTCACCAACATATTTTTATTATTATAAAATGTCGTACAATGAGGCTTTTAAGGAGGTGACCATCATCAAGAGGAAGAATAAAGGTGATGGTACCAGTATTACGTTGAACACAGCTTTCTCTTCCAAGCCAGAGCTCTCACAAAAGAAGAAAGAAGATCTTCTAGACTTACTTCATAAGAACCTCATACCTAAATATTACAAGAATTTTTACGAAAATGTATAATGTTTGTAGTAAAAAAAATCCTTATAAACCACATAGGTCGTACTTTAATTATATTAAAACAATTTGTAAGCTAATTATAAAAATATTTTTGCAATATTATTCCAAAATATTTATAGTAATCAGATTGGTAAAATTTGACAATAGTGACAACTTCAAATGATGTGAAAAATCAATGGTTATGTATGTTCTTTTTTCTTAACAAGAACATCATATTTATACATACTTATGGCGTGTAGGGGAGAGCGGGGTCAATTGTAGCACGGGGCAGATGTAACACACTGTCTTGTGCTGCTCTCAGGTGTCAGTTTTTTTAATCGCCTTGGCTACTGCAAGAGGAAGTCAGTTGTGAGTATTGCGTGTGTTGTAGACAAATGGTTTGTACGTAGTTAGATGTTTATTCGTGTTCTTCATTAATTTGATCATGTAAGTAGAATTATAAGGTGTCGTTTTATTCTTTAATACTGTTATTTCTACCCAACCTATCAAAATTTGGTGTATACCACAGGAACCTATATACATTTCTTTATCTTTTGAGATAGATTGACCTTGTTTTCATAGAGGAGGTTAGGAGCTCTACGCGGTAAAACAATATGGCGTCACTCTGTGGCAATGGTAACAGCTAAAGTCGGGGTGATTGTAACACTGTTACAACTTCCCCTAAACATATATCACTAAAAGTACTCACACAAATAATTAGGTAAACATTCAGAATTATTAAATTCTGTTTGTTTCAGAATGGTTCGAGAACGACCAAGAGTTTCGAAAAGGGTCCCAACACAAAATGGCATAGAAGAGGCAGCAAAATTAGTAATAGAGAAAAACGTTTCAATCAGAGCCGCAGCAAAAGTATACCATATTTGTCATGTTACATTAACCCGTTTTGTCAAGATAAAAATGGACAATATCAATGTGATAATAAGGTATAAACCACAAAACAAAGTTTTCTCTTCAGAAATGGAGGCTCAATTGTCTGAGTACATTGAGACATGTGCGATTTTTTTTAATGGTCTCACTCCAAAGGAAGTTAGGCAGTTAGCGCACCAATATGCACAACGAAATGGGTGCAGGTTTTATGAGACCTGGGTGGATCGTCAAATGGCAGGAGCTGACTGGTTCACAGAATTTATCAAAATAAATAGTACTTTATCTATTAGAACTCCAGAGTCAGTCATTAGTACGTCAAATGAATTTCAACAGAGAAAATGTAAATAAATTATTTGACAACTTGTCCAAAGTTTTGGCTCAGCATAATTTTGAACCTCGAGATATATATAATGTTGATGAAACCGGGATAGCAACGGCACCAAAGCCTGATAAAATAGGCGCACCAAAGGCAAGCAAACAAGTTGGAGGAATCAATTCTAATGGACGGGGAACTTTGGTAACTTAGTGCTTAGCTGTCAGTCCAATAGGTAACAGCATTCCACCGATGTTCTTGTTCCCGAGAAATAACTTTAATTATCATTTTATCGAATGTGGTCCAGCAGGGAGCAATCAATGGGGCTTCTAATGGTTCCGGTCCGATGCATACAGCAGAATTTCTGAAATTCCTCGAGCAATTAAAAAAAACATGCCAAGCCGACTCTTGAGAGGAAAGTGTTGCTTATTGTAGACAATCATGATTCACATATTCAAATTCCAGTCATAGATTTTTGTCGAGAAAATGGGATTGTGCTCCTTTCATTTCCACCACACACGTCCCATAAGATACAACCCTTGAACAGAAGTGTTTATAGTCCCTTTAAAAAGTATTTTAACACTTTTGCTGATGATTGGAGGAAAAACAACCTCTGTATTCGCATGACTATCTATAATCAACCAGGAATAACCACCAAATCTATACCATTAGCACTAACTCCATCTAACATTCAAGCAGGATTTAAATGTACAAGAATATTTCCTTTTAACCGGATCATTTTTGAAGATCATGAGTTTGACCCTGCCAGAGTTATTGACCAGCCTAATACTACAGCTAGACTTATGGAAGGACCCCATATTGAAGCCAAACGACCCGCAGATGATGCATCTACTCGAGATGAAAATAAACTAGACTGAGGACTCCGAGAACAGGAAAGCCCTAACCATGATGCATCACAAGACTTATTTGGTTCAGCCTATTCCATCAACTTCAACAGCAGTTTCTCCGATTGAAATCCGGTCACTACCTCTTAAAAAAAACTCAAGAATCAAAGAGGTCTCGAAGGAGAACAAAGAAAAGTGCTATTTGGACAAACACTCCTGAAAAACAAAAACCTTTCAGAAAATAAAAAAATGTAAAAAAGATAAAGGAAAGAAACGATTATTTAACAAAAGAGAGAGGCCAGCTATAAAGAAAAAATGAAAAAAGGATGATACAACCAGTTCTGACGAAGAAATATGCTTTTGTTTAGTTTGTCTTAAGGGGTGTCAAATAGTGCTAGTTGCGAAAAAATAGGTGAGGCGTCTAACGTGCAAAAAATGGTCTCATGAAAAGTGCACCAAAGGGCACTTATTATATGTTTGTCATAAATATGATTCAGATTAGGTCTAAGATAGGCCAGATAGAAACATTATGTCAATTGTTCAATGAATCTGAAATATCACAATTTTTATACATTTCTTTTTATATAAAAATCTTGACTTTGCGACAGTAATCAGCCTAATGTATGAATGTAAAAGATAGGGAGTAATACTTTATTTTCCAAAGAAATTAATACACATTTTTTAATAACTACAAAATAAGTTGAATTTTCATACTATCCACCCAAATATATATATTTTTATTGCAAAAATAGGAAGTATCTGGATATGTTACATTTGCCCCCGTTAACAGGGCGAATGTAACATTTGTAAAAACACATTTAAAAAATATTTAACGTATATAAATTTATTAACAGATAGATTGTAAATAGAGGCTATAAATAAGGATATTAAAGTGTTTTTGTGTAAATTTACAGGGTCCACATATGAATAGTATGTAAAATAGATCAAATTTGATCAAATATGTTATAATTGACCCCGCTCTCCCCTACTTAAAAACAATTTTTGTAACAAGAATGTCATAATAAAAATAGGGGTGGATTTGGGGTTTTGGAGAACCCACGATAGTGATTAAAGCCGTTTTAATACTTTTTTCTTTCTATTATATTATATTACTCTACTAAATAATGTCAATTTGATCATTTAAAATTAATGTACAAAGATATAATAGTTATAAACATTAAATGGTGTTTCCTGAAAAATCTCAATTTTTGAGTTATGTCAGTGTTGCAACAAATGAGCGATATATATTAGTACCGCGTCTTACTAACCCTTTGGGTTATACGCCTATGTACTAATTGTACTAATGGTTTAGGGATTAAGAAGGTTTTGAGAAGAAGTGCACACGCATTTTCGTGAAAGGAGAGTGGAGAACCATTTAGCAAAAACTACCCTCAATGCACCCGACCGGGATCGAAACCCGATCTCTCCGTATTTATCAGTCCAGTCTAACACAAAAGTAGCGCGTTAGACCACGCGGGTCAGTGTTATATTGCTTTTTATATGAAACTAGCTGAATTCCCGCTATTCACACGGGATATTGTGTTGTTATTTATGTTTGGATGAAAATGAGGAATTTTTGTTTGAAGCTTAATGGTATGGTTCTTAGCGATACCCAAGAAACACCGCGAGAAGGTGACCATGTATCGTTTATCATGAGGAGTTTTATTTTCGGCAGGCCCCCTTGCCTACTGCCTGGGGCGTTATCAGCTGAGCACAGCTGGACAGGTCTCCACCACCTCCCACCACTCCTCATCACTACACACCGGGCCGGGCCCTCTCACTCACACAGACACCACAATATTCAGAAAAAAATATAAACTACAGACTTTTACCGTCTCTTGGAGTTGCATATTAAAACGTAATCATATATTTTAATTAATTATCTGTATTAATTTTTTTCCACCCCTTAGAAGAATTTACGGGGTTAAAAATAATTCCTATAATTTTTCGAAGGAATTATTAGAACAAACTAATCGGATTATTTCCCTCTAAACGTTTAAAAAGAGTTTATAAAGCAATATTGTTGATTAGGGTAGCTACCCCGATTTCACCCCCTTAAACACAAAATATCGGAATGAAACATATTTACTTTTCCTAATTAGCTTATAAGGAACACCTGTGCCAAATTTCAGCCCTCTAGCTTCGTGGGAAGTGTGAGGATTAGTGAGTGAGTGAGTGAGTGAGTGAGTGAGTGAGTGAGTGAGTGAGTGAGTGAGTGAGTGCTTTCGTTTTTATATTAAGAAAGATAAAGAAGTGAAAAAAAACCCAAAACACTTTTTATATTTCTTTTAATAACAATCTCAAAAAATAGTGGGGGGTGGGCGTGGAAATTTGATGATACACCAAGGGAGGCGCTATCAGAAAAAAGGTTTGGGAGCCATTGCTTAGACCATGCGTCCAAATGAAGAGGGTGTTAAGTTAGTTTGTAAGTTGTGTTTCAATAATCTATGTAATTATAAAGTCCACGCCAAACAGAGGAGCAAAAGGGAACCCCGGGAATCTAACAGCAACAGAACGGAATAGGATTAGGTTAGTGCTTGTATAATACGTTTCGTAGGAAATTGCAGCCGAACCATCCTTCCCTCGTTAATCTACAGAGGACAGAGTCTCAGATGGCTTTGCTCGGGAGGGAATGTAGGACGTTGAAACCCCATTAGAGAAGGGTGAGGAGACGGGATCCAACTTCTCATTTCCTCAGAGAACTCGTCCTAATGTAAAGGTTTACTCTTACCCAGTAGTGGGAGGAGGGCAATAGACGAGAACGTATTCGCTGACGCTCCAGAGCAAGTTTAACCATCACGATCTTCCATCCGGTAGTTTTTTGGAATCTGATAGAAATTCACGCGAATTAGAAGATTAAGAAAACTGATAAAAGAGTGTTGATCTTCTTGGAGCAATAATATTATTTATTTACTCAAACAAAGCGGTCTTTTGATAAAACAAATGATATAATAAATTAACCATATAATTCGTGTATTTAAGCCCTAGCGACATGTTTAGCACGGTTAGTTAATTGGATGAATATAAGGTAATTAGGATATTTAACATAAACCTAAAATGAAAATCCCTTAAGACATTCGTATATCAAAATTATTAATAAGGGAGATAGCGGAAGTCTTAAAAAATGGGCGGTGGAAAAAAAATCGCACGTAGGTATTTAAAAAGTCATTTTATTATATTATAAATCTAGTTTTAAGTTCACGACTTAAATGTTATAGTTTGGTTTGATTTTTTTTTATTCCTCGATAACAGTGTCCTTTACTCTTTATTATGTGTGAGAATGGCAGGCATACTATGCTCAAGATTAACATTGTAAGTAGACTATCAACATTTACAAAGGTATAAAATATTTTGGAACTACAAATTGATTTCAATAGTGTTTTTGTGGATCAAAACAAGAGTTTGTTTAATTTGAAGAAATACATTAAAACCCCATTAGTCCTAACCCCTGTAGCATGAAATTTCGGATAATCGTAAAACAATTTTTGGAAAATGGAAATTATATAGGTTTATATCAAACGCAAAAGTTAAAAGTGAATTGTGAGAAAAAGTAAAAATAAATGCTGATATACCTTACCTTTATACAAGCTGTATTCTACACAATATGTTTTTATTTAACGATAAATAACCATAGTATTGTAAAAACCTACACTGTAAATGCAAAACTAGAGTAGATACTTGTATTACATGCTATACATAAGTTATTATTATTGGCGTTAATGGTGCTTTAAAAGAGAGCCCAATTAGGCTCTAAGAAAACATATTAAAACACCGTAAAATGCCCACAAGGGAGAAATTAATAATGTCTTCCATCTGAGTCACAGTATAAAAAATGAGACTAGATAGTATAATATAACAAAAGTGATAAAAGAGTACTAAGAATGTCAAAAATAAGTATCAATATGACACAAAATTCAAATGAGCTACCCTATAAGAGTGGGGTTAGCAAATGACTCCATCCGCTCTGTCACGTAATAAAAAACCAAGGTCACATTTACTTTTAGCGCATTCTGCTGCGTTTTTGCATGTGTTTAAACATGCCATTACATTTTGTACTGTGTTCGAATATTAGTGGCTGTTAATAATGTGATTGTGTTTGTGTTATACTAGTCATTTGTTTGTGTGTTTCAAGGTTATACTAGGGATGGAAACCCCTCTCCCCTCACGACTACATTCATAGCTCAACGTTGTCGGCTTATCAGAGCGCGAGAAACAGAGATCGCGTTGCATCATGAGGAAAAATCTTTGTTTATGACATACGTCAAGCCACGTCTTGGTGTACATATGTTACGACCACATGAAAAACTTTGCCCTCCAACCCTCGTGAATAGCACTCGAATTTTTGTTCAGGTGAATGCTTTCACGCTAAATTATTAAATAATTTAGTATAGGTATACCCATTTATTTTTAATATGGAGGAGCAAGCAGGAACCTCCAGATCTGTTACGACAGGAAGATCGGGAAAGACATAAGGAGCCAGCATAAATCTACAATATACGGTGTCTATAGTTTCATTAAAAATATTGCCGAATATCCAGAGGAACTAAAATGGCAAGACTCCCCGAGCAAAGGTGGACTGAAATTATCTGTTGGTAGGCTCATAGTGTGTCATGTCATCTCTAACAAGACTGGCTTTGTGAATGGGAGCAAACTAGTACAGTATTTCAGTCATAAAGATTCCCGTGTCCAGGTGTCATTTTTCAATTTTCAGAATTAAAGAAAACAAATTAGTTCTGATTACCATTCAGATATGAATGCATTTCTATTTGAAGAGTGGTTCAATCATCTATTTATGAATTATTTGGAAGAAGGGTCTATTAAATTATTGAATAATGATAGTTATCATAGTGTTTTGGTAAATAAATTACCATCCTCCCGAACATTTTAGAAAACATTCTAAACAGATTAAAGTAAGGAGTGATATTAATTATGGTTAAGACTTAGATAAAACCTCAAGATTGCTTTATCATATTGTATTTAAATTCATTTTATAAGATAGTTTTCTGGTTTTTACACTCATGTTAAATAATAAAAAATCTCGTCGTGGTTCTTTAATTTCATTTTACAGTGGCCATGAAGTATACCGAAACATGTCAGGATTTGAATCAGCATTCTTCTAATCGCTGAATATCAAACAAAGGAGTAACAGGACTGAAAATAAGACTTGGATTTGATACTCACCTATACTTATAAAAAAAATATTCGTTTGTTGTAACTAGAACACTCAAATAACCTCTTTACCAATTTGGGAAATACTAAGACCTACGATTTCTAAAATGATTTAACTATTTAATATCAGTGATGAATTGAAACTGGGTTTTTACTCTTAATTTTTTGTCCATTTGTAATTATATTTTAATATGTTGTTTGTGTATTTTTAGACGTGTCGTCAACACATATTTTATCTTTTAATTTTGTTGATGATGTTATTGCAATGAATGTGAACAACTTTATATCTGACACTTTGTTGCGCGCTCTAAGCACAATTTAACAAGATGTTTGAACATTAAAGCCATTCAATTTCAACTACCATTTTTATAATATATTTAATTCATTATATTTTCAATTTATATACTGGGTATAGCAATGCTGAGGTTTTATCTATGTTTTAACAAAAAAATTATAATCTATTTAATTTATATGCTGGATATAACAATCTTGAGGTTTTATCTAAGTCTTAAGCATAATCCTCCAGAACGATTAAAAGTGAAATTACTGACTGGATTAGAGATAATTGTTATTCGACAGCGGATCCATCACTTACTAAAGTTGAACTTCTGAACTTTGTCTAACCATTTAGGGAAAAACAATATAAATTGGACGAAATTGCTAATGCCAATGGCCACCAGATCATCCGTTTATCCCCATACCACTGTCAATATAACCTTATTTAATTAATATGGAATCAAGTTAAAAGATAAGTTTCTGAAAGGAATAATTCGTTCAAAATGGCGGATGTACAAATAATGAACGAAACTCTTGATAGTGTTACTGTAGAAGACTGGATAAAATGTATTGGACATGCTGAGAAGTTATAACAGGAATGTAGGAGGCATAGTGTATTGGAACCCATCATCAACTTACAGAATAGTGACAATGGATGTGAGAATGACGACATAGAAAGTGACAATGAAAAAGGGTGTTCAATATGACTGTAAGTAAATGTTATTTATAGATTAAAATTCGTAGACTTACGTTAGGAATTCTGATTAGAGCTGGCTCCTAAGAGTAAAAGAGTAAATGTCATTGACGGCCTGGCCTGTTGGTGATCTCAAGTGAGTGATGTAACATTATATTTTGCTCCCGTTTTCCACCGTTTGTGAGGTGAGATTCAACGGTTAATTTTAAATATTTCTACTCCATATTTGTATAAAATTATATTTATATTGGACTGAATGTTGGTTTTAGCTGTAGTAAGTTTTAAAATCAATATTAGGCTCTAAAACTTTTGGTCATATAACGGTTTGAAACCAATATGACGAAGCTGGCAACTTGAAAACCTACACTTGATGTATTGTGGAAACGTTTCCACATTAGATACCATAATAATGGTCCTAAATCGAGGGTTGTATTGGAGAGGTGGAAGAATAAAGATATGATAAAGGCGATAGCTTCATTGAGAGAAAAGAAAATGGCATAATGAAAGGCAGTAAAACTGTACAATGGTCCGTAGACAACACTGAAAAGATTCTTTCACAATAGGATGCATAGGACATCGCAGATCTTTTGGGAAAGTTTATCTGCAGTGCCAAATAGGTTTGATTACTGTTAAAGGAAATATGAAAACCAGGATCTTTCCATGCAATAGTGAGGATTTTGGAGATGTCAACTTCATTGCCTCAACCCTAGCATTGTCAAGTACCAACAATTAACTGGCAGTAACAGACCCCGTAATACCTACCACAACTGGACGTTGGAGTAAAAGATCTCATCAAGACTACGCGAAATGGAAGTAAGGCTAAACTTTCTTCTTCTCGTAAAATTATAAAATCACCTCGAAATTAATCTACAATTAACGATCTTCATCAGCCAAAAGAAGTCAACCAAAGATAAGCTGGTTGCTACAAGTCCTCTAAGATTCAAGAAAGTACTGCATGTGTGTCTCCCACAGACATATTACCAGTCGCTCAGCAGAAAAACAAGTATTCAAAAAAGGGCCGTAAATAATCTTCTGCCACTTTGATTTCGGCTTCGCCACATACATCGTTGTTAGAAGAGTCTTTCAACAAACCGAGAGTCAGAATCGCTAAGAAGCCAAGACGTAAATAAAACACACATACAAACAAAACAATTAACATATGACTAAAGCTTGAAGACACGGATGAAAAATCAATTCAGAAGTCACACCAGGAGAATCTGAACTGGAAGAGTTAACGAACTACCGTCTGCCGAAGAGGGTGTGGTTTGCATATTTTGAAAAAATGCATTTTTTAATGACACAAGTGGAGAACTACATTCTCTATTCAAGCTCATTTCAAAGAATGTGTGTACACATTTTTAGAATAAAATTTTATTATTTTGGTTTATAGGCTCGTCGAGACAATAAGGTCATTAAGGCCTTTAATAATATGAAAACATAGTAAAATCACTATAGGGAAAAATCAAATTAAACAATTCAGATGTCTGAATGGGCAGGTGAAAGGACACGATAAAAAACCATAAACATATTACTAAAGTTTACATACAAATGTAAAAATATATCTCAATATGAGATACCCATTTGAACACTCCATGGGTGTGCGCAAAGTACAAATTGAGCGATACACCTACTAAAAAAACCATAAATGTATACACTAAATTAAAAATACAAAATAAATTTTTTTTAAATATAATATATAAGTTAAAAAGACAAAACGAACATATTAAAATATAAAATGTTAAAAAGACAAAACCGAGATTTTAAGAACTTCTAAAAATGTTAAAAAGACATAAAAACATATTAAAGTACACTAAAAGTATTAAAAATGTTCTCAATATGAGATAGAATGAGACACTTTATGAAAATGGCTCCAATGGCGTTTAAAAGATTAGCCTGATGTATAAACAGGAGTAAACATTTAACTTCATCCACGCTGTCACGTAATAAAAGACAAAAATCAGCATTAAAATCAAGAGCCGTGTGAATAGGGGCATAATTGCAACACTCCACCAAAATGTGGTTCACACTAAGGGGAGAATCGCAAAGCCCACACACTGGATGTGGATCCCCTCTTAATAAAAACACATGGGTCACTGAAGTATGTCCGAAGCGGAGTCTCGTCACGATGACCTCCTCCCTTCTAAACTTTCGTATAGAAGAGGGCAATCGCGACAGGAACGTAGCTTGTTCTGAGCAGGGGTCGAAACCCACTTCTCGAGCCAGGTGCATAAGACCCCACGCCAAACATATCCCCTCAGGTCTAAAAACAAGACACCCAGACTCGCCTCAGGAGGGAGATGGACCACCTCCTTGGCTGCCTGGTCCGACAGTTCATTTCCTTAAAGACCAGCATGACCAGGTATCCAGCAGAAGGCGAGCTGGGTGCTTAATGAATTTTTTTTTTAATTTGTTCGTGTATCATCTGCACGAGTGGATTCCAGGAGTACAGTGGTCAATGCCAAAAGAGCACTCATGGAATCCATGCAGATGAGAACAGAACGGTGACACTTACGATAAACAAAAGAAAAGATTTTAAAATGAAGTACATTTCAACCGTAAAAACACTCGTTTCTTCAGGTAACCCAAATTTAAAGTTGGATCATTCCACACCAAAAGCACATCCCACGGAAGCTCCAGATTTAGAGCCATCAGTGCGGATGCACTTAAATGCCTGAAAGCGAGTGGAGAGCGGCTTGATAGAGGTCCTCTCATATATAATAGGTGGGGCGGTCGCTTTAGGGAACTTGGCAACTCGAAAACAGACAGCATCCGGATTCTCACCGGTCTTGCACTACGCCATTTGGTTTCATACAAGACACGATTGGGGGGATGGAACAAAGGACTGTAAGCAACATGTTCTGGCATGCAGTGCAGATTCGACAATTAAAATGCCAGAAGATAGGACCGCCGGTAAGAAAGGGGGGACTCACCGGCGTCGGCACAGATGTTGACAACTGGACTGGTACAAAAAACACCAGTAGACAGTCGAATGCCGGCGTGGTGGACACTATCTAACATCTTTAACGCGAAAGGCCTAGCTGATTCAACGGGACTATTCTAAACCCCGTCCCGCAGGTAGAGAAGAAATATTAAATGATGAATTTGTGTGGGGTGTGTTGTCAATAGGGATAGGCCATCAGTAAGCACAAGAAATGATGGCAATGATGGCGGTGCCTATCATGGACTAAAAGAAACGGAGGCTCATGAACAACGTATTGAAGTGGTAAGCTATTTTTATTTCTACACGCATGTTGTTTTTACAAGTTGTTTAGTTTAGTATGGTTGCATTAATAACCTTTTTACATATTTATTATTATTATTATTATTATTATTATTAATAATATAATAGATATGAGAAGAAAAATTAAAATAATCTATGCGCCAAAATGGTGTTCGAGAACGCGAAATAGCGTTGGAAAAGGGGCATATAGATGCCGACGGATTTCCCTATATCACATTTTACCAAGACGGTGGCTGGTGTACACGTTCATACGGGCATGCATATAATGCGTCGTCAGGCGTGGTAAGTTAAATGAAAATGCCACAACTACCCCACTAAATCCACTGTTGTGTACTAGGTCCTAATTCGTCCATGTGTAATATGCAGTTTCTTGGAGAATCCTCAAACATGAAGTGTATTTTCAGTGTATGGCCAGACTAATTTTATGCTCACTTAATATTAACATTATCAAACCCCTTTTAAATTAAGTCTGTGCGAATACAATTAAACTAACAAAACACATGGCATCTTTATACTATTACAAAATAATATTTTGCTTCAAGCATGCAACTAATGGATTGCTATACATTGGAGTAAAAAAACAAATATTGTTATATATGTAGCCAAACTGAACCAGGGAAAGAATAAAAGGAGCACAAGTGCTACAAGAATTACTAGGGCACTTCCACTGGATTGGAACAAGCTATTCTCGTGCAGGGTTTCAGAGAGAGTGAGAGGATGCATAATTTGCGTTATAAGTACATTGTCAGTGATGGTGACTCTAGTACTTATGCAAAAATTCAGCGTAATGTATCCTATGGAAGACAGGTCATAAAATTGGAATTTGCTAATCATATGGTCAGGAACTACACAGACAAATTACATAAGATCATAAAGGACACATCTCATGATATTACAGCCCGTAAAGAACTGTCTCAACTAATCCCGCGACTAACAAAAGGTGCTCGAGCTGCCATCACTGATGCTGGTGACAAT
>CABFWB010004299.1:24968-38982 GCA_902151455.1 Timema bartmani
ATTCTGAAAATTGAAAAATGACACCTGGACACGGGAATCGAACCCGGGACCTCTGGCTTAGTACGCCAATGCTCTAACCACTGAGCTATCCAGGATTCGTCCCGTGCCCAGGGTCATTCTTCACTCATATTTTAAGGCAGAGCCTATGATGGACGTGCGACCGAGTCGAAGATGGCTGCGTTATCTGATAGCTCATGATATTAATATAATCACATACTTGTAGCCGACGATTTCCGCACGTTCATCATAGGCTCTGCCTTAAGATATGAGCGAAAAATGACCCTGGGCACGGGACGAATCCTGGATAGCTCAGTGGTTAGAGCATTGGCGTACTAAGCCAGAGGTCCCGGGTTCGATTCCCGTGTCCAGGTGTCATTTTTCAACTTTCAGAATATGATATCTAGATGGAGTAATCCTCACTGAAAGCATAAATAATAGCTTTGGCTATTTAATACTTTTAGTATACTTTAATATGTTTGTTTCATTTTTATTTCAATATATTTTTCTAACATTTTATATTTGAATATGTTTGTTTTGTCTTTTTAACAATTTAATATATTCGTTCTGTATTTTTAATGTAGTGACTACACCTTTTTTAAGCAGGCGTATCACTCAATTTGTACTTTTAGAGTATATGAGCATTCCCACGCAGTGTTCAAATGGGTATCTCAGATTGAGCTTTATTTTTACAATAAATACAAATTTTAGTATGCATGTGCATGTTTTTATCTTGTTCTTTGACCTGCCGATTCTGACAGGTGAATTGGTTATAATGTCTCTCCCCAATGGGGAGTTTACTATGTTTTTATATTGTTTAAGGCTTTAATGATCTCATTGTGTCAACAGGCCTAAAACACTAATATTATTGTTATTAATATTATTATTAATAATAATAATAAATATAGTTTTTTCACGCTAACTTGGAGCTTTGCTAAAATTGCCATGACTACTCAAACATTATTGTACCAAAATCAACCATGTTTTTAATTTCCTTTTCCAATTTAACAAATAAAGTAACATCACATCCCTGTTTAGAGTGAAAAGAAATATTCGAGAGGTGTATAATTCTGGAGACGGCTTTAGTACTTTACAATAATGTCAGAAGAGGCCAAAGACACCGTGAACGGACCATACAATAATACATTTACACAACAGATCAACTCAAATCAAAAATTTATGAGTATTAAAAGATAACTAAAAAATAAATTTCAGTAAAGAAATATTACTAAGTGAGGCACTATGCCAGAGATGGTCTTTAATGGCGTTAAATAATTCGCCTGGCGATTAACTCAAAAGGAGCGCCAGGAGAATAAGGGCGTATATGCAATATTTCACACTAAAGGGAATATCGCAAAGTTCACACACAAGATGGCTTTATGAGAGGGTTGGGATAATCTTGGGTGTGTGCCTCCCAGCCCGTCAAAGGGGTTTATTGGTCAGAAGGTGGAGGATGGTGATGAGAAGAAGAGGTAGATTAGTGGAAGAAGGTTCATGGAGAGAGAGAGGGAACAGGAAAAGCAGTGGCAGATTGTAGGTCGCCCGTCAACGAGTCTTTTCTTTTAGACGCTGCGAGAAGTGATAAAGGGGGATAAGAAAAAGGAATGAAAGCTAGTCATGGTCAGCTGGGAAGCAAGAGAACGATGGCAGCATGGAAGAAGAAGAGTGCTGGAGAAGGACAACAAGAGCCGGCTAAAATAGAGTAGTGTGTAGTGATTGTAATACAGTAGTGAAAAATTCCTTGTATAAGTATTAGTTTAGGTTAAGTTAGAATAGGTCCTTGGTAGGGGTCTATAGAAAGTAGGCGGAGTGAAAACTCCGGTAGGGCGCCTCCCCAGGTGGTGGTTAGGGGGATGCTCATCGCCGAGACTTGGACCCGCGGCCCTGAAAACATGGTCCCAGGCGGTCGCGGGTCTGCTAAGCGGCGAGGGGTACCGGGGGCATTAAATACCCGGGGCGGACCAACTATAGTGTGAGATAGTAGGGTATAGTCTTTGATGGGAATTTACGGACGATTAGGTTAAGTGTTTAAATCTACATGTAGTTAAAAAAATGGTATAAGGGTAAAAATGGGAACAACCGTTTAATGTAGGAATAGCGCCTCAGTATATAGAATAGGCACTGGGGCAGAATGTAAGGATTTAAATTAAAAAAAAAATTAAAAAATTAAAGTCATGGACTGTGGAATTATGTTTAATTAAATACAAGTAAAATAAATCGCACACTGAATAGAAGACTATCGTAACTCAAGTGAAATTTGTACTTTGTAGTGTACACCATTAATTGTAAGAAGCACTACTTTAGACAATATTAAGATACAATAAAACCATTAGTACTACTTTAGACAACATAAGTAAGTTCCTTTAACCAATAAAGCCATTTTATTTTGTATATTAGATTTTATTGTTATCAACACACGTTAAGTAATTACTCGACAGAAAACTAGGTGCGTGGTTTTTCCTTATTAGACGTGCAATCATTTGCAGCCTCAATCTTCTTCACAACTAAACACACCGGGTTCGTGTTACTTGGGAGGAAAAAGAAACTCCAACTAAATTTTTTACACCGTTTTTAACCACCCTTGTGGTAGAGTATCGATCAACCCTCCGTGCCAAAACAAAGGGTAACCGGTCCTCATTTCAATCTCAACAAGGTTCCTCACGTCACGTCACTCGAACTAATTCCGCCCCCCCTTACCCCGGGAATAAACGCTTCCACAAGCAAACTAAAAGCTACCGCGGAACTTTCAGGGATCTTTTCCCGTGAGAACGACGGACGTCATTGAACGGTGACACAAGAGTCGGCAGAGCATAGTATCATAATACCCGTCCGGAACATCCGTATTTAGTTAGATTAATATACTACGGATGAAAAGGTAGAATTCAGAGGAAATTTTGTCGCATTTACGTGACGTGAGAGTGGAAAACCATTCTGAGGAAAAAACCTCGGATTCAAACCCTGATCTCCCCGTTACCATCAATCCAGTCTATTGAGAGAGTAACGTTTTAAACAATGACACAGATAGAAATGTAGTTACTGAACTACTATAACAGCACCGGTAAAACAGCTTTCACCATTTTGAATAGTCTTAAAACCATGAGAGTAAATTAATCATCTAAACATAGCTCAGATCCGAGTCCAGTCGAGGTGAGTTTTTTGTTCTAGAACATTCGAAGCTACATTGTGGAGGAGTGGTTAGAGTTGAGTAATACATCTTCAGTCAGGGAAAGGCGATGCTAAGCGTCTGTTGGGAGCAGCTGAGTAGAGGGCGTTGGTGGCTAAGAAGGGTTGGGCGTCGATCATATTAAATCATCCCCTTGAATAATATATTATTATTATTATTAATATTATTATTGGGTTTTATAGGCCCGTCGACACATAGGGCAAAAGTAAATTTATATATGTATGCATTTTTAAGACAATTAAATTTACTATGGGGATGTTTTATAAAAAGGTTATCAGCAAGAAATATTTGGAGAGCAATACAATTTTTTTAGATACTTCAAAATTTCCCATTACTTATTATCAAAAATAAACTATCATATTTTTATAACACACAGTGATGGCCGAATGGAATAACGCGTCACGGTTAGATGAAGTTGGAATAACGATCGGGTGCACTGTGATCGATTTCTTCCTTCCTCCACGCAAGTGCAGGCACACTTAATGTGAAACTCTCTCTACCTTCACCCTGCCTTATTTCGCTAGCGTAATTAATATACGAGTATAAGTCAAACGGGCAATAAGACAAGGTGAAAATAATTAGTTATAAATTGATGTTTCCTAATAGTCGATTATTATTCAAATATAAAAAGAAAGTCTATCCCCCTGAAAGCTAACATAGTCAAAGAGAGTAACCGAGCAGATGTATCGTGATGCCACCTTGTTAGAGAATACTTGAGAATAACATTCTAGCAGGAGATGTGTTGGACGCTGTAGGGTCGCTTGTTAGCAACACTTTACTGTCTCTTCTACGACCGGCTCTCGGGTTACTCCAGCGAGATCTAATTAAATGTGTATTCAAGTTTGAATGTTTATAGTCAGAGAAATAAGAGAACTCACCTCAGTGTAACCTGTTGCTAGAGTTTAGGTGAATAATAGGATCTTTAAAAAGTGATGAAAATTTTAAAATCTTTTTTATTTAAGTCGATTTACTTTCTTAATTTGATTTAATCGGTTAATAAAAATCATTCCCAATGGAGGAATATTGGCAGTTCCATATGATACATTATCATAGTTGTAGGAGTTTATAGGCAAATAAACACAAATAGCTTATTAATGCCTTATAATTAAAATTAAAAAAATAGACTAGAGGCCTCATTGGCTCAGAAAAATAATTATATTATTATTATTATTATTATTATTGGGGTTATTAGGCCCGTCGACACAATGAGGTCATTAGGGCCTTAAAATTATAAAGACATAGGAGAGAATCAGAATAAATATACCTCCGCTTAAAATAAGTAGGTCGATCAAAATAAAAACGATATAAAATACTAAAAATCTGTGTAAAAAAATCTTAATATGAGAGATTACCCATTTGAGACAATCCATGGGAGTGCTCAAATGG
This sequence comes from Timema bartmani, assembly GCA_902151455.1. NCBI lineage: Eukaryota > Metazoa > Arthropoda > Insecta > Phasmatodea > Timematidae > Timema > Timema bartmani. The sequence goes on from CABFWB010004299.1 coordinate 29,536, forward strand.
GATATTAAAATTATGAGTGATACACTGCACTGTTGCGTAATAACAAACGAAAGTCACTTTTAAAATCAAGAACTAGGCGAAGAGGGGCATACTTGCGACACTCCACCAAAATGTGGTACACTAACGGAAGCATCGCAAAGATCACAAAATGGAGATGGATCTCTTCTTAATAAAAAACCGTCGGTTAGAAATGTATGCCCGACGCAGAGTCTCGTCACGATGACCTCCTCTCTTCTAGACTTTCGTATAGAAGAAGGCCATTGCGACACACCGTCACTGAAAGACCGCAGCTTGTTCTGAGCAGGGATCAAAACCCACTGTTCGTGCCAGGTGCAAAAGACATCCTTTAAATCTAAAACCATGACACCCAAACTCGCCTGGTTCGCTAATTCATTTCCTGAAAGACCAGCGTTACCAGGAATCCAGGAAAAAGGGAGCCGGGTACTTAATTAATCAATTTTAAAAATTTGCTCATGTATCATCTGCACGAGGGGATTCCAGGAGTAGAGGGTGAACAATGCCAACAGAGCACTCATTGAATCCGTAAAGATGAGAATAGAACGGTGACCGTTACGATAAAAAAAAAAAGGAAAAAAAGGCGTATAGTTCCGCCTTAAAAACACTGGATTCACCAGGTAAGCCAAATTTAAAATTATTTTCCTCAACAACAAAGGCGCATCCCACAGAGGCCTCACACTTTGAACTATCCGTGTAGATGCGCTGAAAGCCCTGAAAGCGAGTGGAGAGGAGCTCGTTAAAGGTCTTCTCATATATAACATGTGGGGTGGTCGCTTTGGGAAACTTGGCAAGATCAAAATGGCATTTTGGAAGCCGTATCTTCCAGGGAGAAACTCGACCTGGAGTTGTGGGGATAGCCTTTGGTAGGACTATCCCACACGTGTCGAAAACCGATAGCATCCGGATCCCAACCGGCTTTGCACTACGCCATTTGGTTTCGTACAAGACTCGATTGGGGAGATGGAACACAGGACGGTAAGCAACATGCTTTGGCATGCAGTGTAGTTTCAACACATAAGATGCCAGAAGATAGGACCACCGGTAAGAAAGAGGGGGCTCACCGGCGTCAGGACAGATGCTGACGACTGGACTGGTACGAAAAGCACCAGTTGCCAGTCGAATACAAGCATGGTGTACACTATCTAGCATCTTTAATGGCGAAGGTCTAGCTGAGCAATAAACAAAACTGCCGTAATCAAGTTTTGATCTCACCAAGGCCCTATAGAGGCGCATTAAGGTTTCCCTATCTGCACCCCAAGAGCGACCACTAACAACTTTAAGCAGATTCAGTGCTTTGACACATCTCGCTTTCAGGTCTTTGATGTGGGGGATCCAGGTTAGTTTAAAATCAAATAAAAGTCCCAGAAATCTTACCGTCTCTGAGACTGGTAAAACAACGTGGTTCATTAAAATATTGGGGGCTGGCTGTATTCCGCGCAATCTGTGGAAGTGGAAGATCGTCGTCTTGGCTGCAGATAAGCGAAAGCCATTACGTGATGCCCTCGACCACAGACTGTTTACAGAGAGTTGTATCTGCCGTTCAGCTCTGTGGAGACTTTACGAGCTACAATAAACTGCGTAGTCATCCACAAAAAGGCAAGAACGTACAGGTAAGCGCACGCTGTCCACAATACTATTTATCTCAATAGCGAACAACGTACAATTCAAAGTACTACCCCGAGGCACCCCGTTTTCTTGAATAAAATCATCGGATAAGGTATTATTTAACCTTACCCGGAAGTGTCTATCTGACATAAAATTATCTATAAGAACAGGGAGGTTCCCTCTGAAGCCCCAATTAAAAAGGGTCATTAAAATGCCATACCGCCAGGTGGTGTCGTACGCCTTCTCCAAATCAAAGAAGACAGCTAAGAGGTGCTGTTTATGGAGGAAGGCGTCACAAACTGCTGTCTTAAGGCGGACAAGATGATCCACCGTGGATCGGTCACGGCGGAAACCACATTGTATATCAGATAGTAGATTACGGCATTCTAAATACCATATAAACCTTTTATTAATCATTTACTCTATTATTTTCCACACACAACTATTAAGGCTATAGGTCTATAGCCAACCGACAATCCTCGTTCCACCAGGGAACAGGGCGCTGGCGCGGATTTGGGGATGAAAGCCCTCGCCGCCGTGATGACCGTCGAATTAAAATGCCCAACCTTAACATCGACGTCAGGAGAATGAGGTTCACCAAATACGGCAAGCTCGCGGAATTTATCCCAGTTAGCACGTTTAAGCACCCATTGGGGTGACCGTGCTCTACTGGAAGGATCTTTAAGTTGTGAAAGCAGAATGGGAAAATGATCGCTGCCACATAGGTCCGAGTGAACCTCCCAAAGGAAGTGGGCAGCAATCCCGGGGCTACACAAAGTTAGGTCGATGGCAGAGGATACACCATAAAAGGTGGAGAAGTGTGTCTGGGTCCCGGTGTTCATTAACACTAAGTTTTCCGAGACAAGAATATCCTCGACCATCTTCCCACGGGCGTCTGTAAAATTAGACCCCCACACCATGTTGTGTGCGTTAAAGTCCCCCAAAATGACATAAGGGGCGGGAAGTTGTATAAAGAGGGCCTCTAGAGTCCTCTTTGAAACACGTTAACCTGCTGGGAATTTGATGCAGCAAACTGTCACTTCCATAGAAAGGGAGATTCGGACAGCGATTACTTGGAGATCAGATACGATATTAATATGTTTATGATATATGTTGCTTCGTGCAAGTTTAGCCACACCTCCGCTAGCCCGATTAAAGAATGGCTTGTCGGTACGATATACATCGAACCCTCGAAGCATCGGATTATCATTTGGGCGGAAGTGGGTCTCCTGCAAATAAGAGATGAAAGGATGCAGGGAAGAAATTAGTAGTTTAATTTCGTATACACGAGCATAAAATACCCTATAATTTCATTGAATTAGCGACATTAGGTATAAATTTAAATTTATTCATCCACGCAATCGATGGCACTATCTCTTAAAAATAAAAATTGGTTTAGGACCCTTTTAGGTCCTTTTGCCTTGCCAAGTCTCTCCTGGACTTCTCGTTTCAAAAGAGGCTTTTGTTTTTCCAGAAGAGGCTTGGGCGTTGAATCTTATCGCGAAGGTTATGTTACAGCCTTCGGCGCTTTTTTTTTTGTATCCTAGTGTCGGCGATACCTCGCAGGGTCTTCCTCGAGACACCAGCAGGATTCGCCTTTGCGGCCTCATCATTTCTGCCTCCCACTCTAACCTCCGGTGACCCAGAGACCAGAGCGGACGAACCAACAACGGCCGCAAGTTCTTTTGTTTCCCGAGGGGGGCTCGGGGGTGGTCCCCGAGGGCTTCTATGTGGTACATGTGGAGGAGACGGCATTTCTGAAGATGTCACCTCCCGGACAAATTTATTTGCCGACGTAGTTGGAGCATTATAGGTATTTGGGTCTCGAGAAGAGACCAATGGCACGGGTCGTGATGACGTCTTTTGAATATTGACTGCGCAATGGCAGTTAGGGCAATTGATATTTTGACTTACAATCTGGCTGTAAGAGGTCTGAAATACTGAAGTCTGGCTAGATATGTATTCTTTGCGTGCCTGGACGTATTAGATCTTCTTTTCAGTTAGAATCTTTAGGATTTTTTCCCCGCCTTCCATTTCGGACAGGCCCGAGACCAGGGAGAATGCGGACCCTTGCAGTTGACGCAGTACTTAGGAGACTCACATGGTGTGTCGTGAGCCTCCTTTCCGCAACCCGCACAGGTTGGCTTACCACGGCATCGCAGCTTCGTATGTCCAAATTCCTGACACTGGAAACAGCGCCGAGGATTGGGGACATGGCCGGAACCTAAGCACGTGGAAACCAACTTGGACCTCCTTTGGAAGGGTAGGAGTCGCAAAGGTAAGAACATAAGTAAAGGTCTTTTTTTTTCATTGCTATTCTTTTTTACAACTATACGATATACTTCTGTGACGTTCTGAGGGGCCAGTTCATCACAAACTTCCTCAATGCTTACGCAGTGGAGGTCATAACAAGGGACCACTCCCTTGCAAACATTGAGGATTCTGTGGGGTTCCACTTTTACATGTATTTTGCTCGTATTGTTCAATGGTATTTCTCTAAGTGTCATTATATTTTTAAATTGAATGTCGGAAGTGGTCTGAATAAGAATAGTGCCATCACGAAGTTTCTCATATCGACATTTGCTTTGGCTGCACCATTTATAACTCTTTCAAGTATAAATGGGCTCACCCGTCTCATGTTCTGATTTTCTTCTGCTCGAGACATTACCAAGAAGCGGGGCTGGGGCCTCTCCACTTCCTAGACTTTTTCCAAAATAGGGCTGGACGGCCTTACCCGTTTCCGCCTCTTATCAATATTACGGCCCTGTGAGGGGCCGGGCAGTGAGATGCCAGTAGAATTTGGCAGTACGGTGCCAGCGGTGACAAGGTTATCGGCCATACCGTATTAGGTGACAGCCTACACAGTATTCGGATAGTAGACCCAGGGTGATCCAGTTTGGTACTACCACATATGGCCCTGTTAACTGTCCCGACGAGAGGCCCCATACGACGCTAGACATTACAACCTTCACATATGGCATCGCCGAGAGAGGGTGTAGGAAAGTGCCAATTTTACGTCCGGGCCCTCATGAACGCAACCGGTCTTTTCTCAAAGTAGGGTACCCGGTTATTGTCATCCCTAAGGCCCTTCTACTAAGATATTGCAACCGGCGCACTTTCATTAAGGATCTCAATTGCAGAGGTATCCAGTAATTGTCCGAGGAGAGTCAGGTTAGCAGCCAAGGTCGTCGACGGAGAAGCCAAAAGCTTCCGTGCAGGAAAGAACTGCAGGGGGAAGGGAAGAAAGAAGTAAGGAAAGAAAGATTAGAAAGAGAAGAATGGAGAGAGAAAAGGAAATACGAAAAAATTAGGTGAAAGGAAAAATATAGGATAGGTTTGTCCTGTACAGAAGCCTCCCCTTTTAGTCGCCTCTTACGACAAGCAGGTGTTACTGCGGGACTAACCCAAACCCCGCCCCACAGGGGGCTTCCAAAGGAAGTGAGCAGCAATCCCAGGGCTATAAAAAGTTGGAAAATAGCCACACATATGCTTGTTCTATCAAAGAGTGTACTGTCCGTACGATATTCATACTACCCACGAAGCATCGGGTTATTGGCAGGGCGGAAGTGGGTCTCTTGCAACTTTATGATGGAAGAATGCAGGGGAAAAATCAGAGATTTAATTTCCTTTAAACTAGCATAGAAACCCCTACAATTCCATTTTAGTATTGTCATTTTTCTTTAGGTGTTTTTGTCCTTTCCGAGTCTCTCCGGGATTTCTCCTTTGGTTTCTCCAAAATAAATAAATGGGCGTTGCATCATAGCGCGAAGGCTTTTATATAGCTTTCTACGACTTTTTTCTGTATTAATATCGGAAGTCCTTCTCTGGTCTGGTCAATGTATTTGGCACGTTACGACAGTGGGAGTCTCGAATATAAACTAGTGGCATGGGTTGAGAAGACTTCATTTAAATATTAATTACATAGTAGCAATTATAACATACGATGTTTTGGATAAAAATTTGGCTATACCAAGTCTGAAATACAGACTCCTGACTGGATATATTTTATTTGAAGGACTGGGCATAATAAATTTTCTTTTCAGATTTAATCTCCAGCATTTTTTCCTATGCCTTCAATTTCGGGCAGCCCTGAGACCATGCAGTGTGTAGACCTTTGAAGTTGATGCATAAATTAGGAGACTCACACGGTGTATTCCGAGCTTCCGGTCCGCAATATCCATAGGTTGGCTTACCACGGCATCGCAGCTTCGTATGTCCGAATTCCTAGCACTGAAAACAGCACCAAGGAACACGTGGAAACTTGCTCGGACCTCCTTTGGAAGGGTTGGTGTCACAAAAGTGAGGATATGCGTATCCACATGTACCATGCACACTGGGACCCACTAATCACACCAGCGGTTATCTCAAACGAACGCCCGAGCAGCCCCGCGAGCTCAGAGGACTTATACCCCAAAGTTTCCCCTAGTCTCCCCCCTCTACCTCTCCTCTTGAATCTACTACCGAAGCTCCCAGACCATCGGAGCTATTCCTACATTTATATGTCCCATTAGCTAAGTTGGCTACCACCTGTGACCGTCAACCAGCCCCCTAAAGCTTATACTGTCACCCCTGCATCAATAACTTACACCAGCCAAAAGGACCCGTGAGCTGGCCAAGTTAGAGCCGCCAAATTTGGTCCCTCCCTCCAGACAAAGGTCATCCGGAAGCTTGAGACAACCTTCGGGAGCAACATCACAAGAAATAAGCACCAGTAATCGGTCACCTTTGACCCCGGCAATCTCAGATCAGTCTACAACCTAGAAGCCAGTTATAAACGCAGCCAAACTAGATCGTCGCCTACTCGCCTGACTTTCGACCTCACCCCGAGGCCGATGGACAGGAAACGGCAGCAACGTCAGGACAAGATGTATAGTTTTAGTATGTTAATTTAGGGGTTGTACAAATACACAGAAAACAAAAATTATCTTTGTTTTAATTGATCTCAACCAAAAACCTATCCATACTGTACTAATATTAAGTTATAGTTTTAAATAATTAAATGGGCAGTATAAAAACAAATAATAATATAAAAAAATACATTACGATAGCGATAATAATAATAAAAAAAGTATAATATTTAGTTGATATTTAATACTCACATAAGAACATACATTTTTAGAGTACGCCAGTAGATCAAATCGCCAGTAGATCAAATCAGTTTCGTGGCCTAGAAGTTGAAAATTACCAACCTAAAACACACCAATATAAAGTATTAATTCTGTATCCCAGAAGTTTCCATTCGCTAACATAAACTCACCAAAAAAAAATCATAGTAGGTTAATATTTCAAATAATAACCAACATCAACTTAAAAAACAAAAACAATTTAATCATTAAAATACAAGAGAATATGTTCTCCACTTATGTTAATCAGCTTATAACACATCTAGCCATTTTTTTCAAAACAATTTGCATATTAAAAGTTAATTATATATCAATACAGTTAGTACCTATCAATCTTGAGTAGCAAGCCATTTGAGCCTAAATAAATACAAAAATATAACTCTTTGTTTTATCATATATATAATATAGGAGTTATTATAAACCAAAGTGTTTTTATAATATAAAAATAAAAATAAATTATTGATGTTAATAACATCTTATGATTTTTAAAATAAAATTGTGTGGCTAAATTTAACCATTGTCAAATTAAATTTAGTTAATTAAGTTTAGTAGGCTCATTTTCTAAATATTAAAAGAGTTATTCCTTTAGTTATCAGGAGGATATTTTCCCATTTTTCATGTGGTTCAGAAACGAAGTCAAAGAGCGTGTTGTTGGCAGTAGCTCGGAGATAAGGAGAGTGCGCGCACATCTCAACATCCAGTCCACACGAGAAACGTTCATCAATCAAACCATCCATGCAGTGAGCGTCAACACAACAAGGGGGATGGCTATACGGATGCCATTTTAATCAGGTCCTGCCAAGAGGGATTTTATAAAATGTTTATTTATTTTTAACAAGGTGCATGTTTGCCGATAGATCAAACGTGATGGCAGATTCCCCGTGTTAATATGGAAAATTAGTTATCCCTCATTCCAACAACTTATTTAACATTTTAAATGTTATGTTATTTAAAATCGATAAGAAATTGCAACTTAACAGAATTTACTTGATTTAAGTACATTTGTTAGTAAACAAATTTAACTTTATACATAAAATAAATAGTTGGTGTATGTACATTGTACATATATTTTTTAGTACAGAGTTTTACTATACGTTCAGGTTATACGCTTATATAATAATTACGCTAATGGTTTCGGTATTATTATTATTAGAGTTTAGAGGCTCATCGATCCAATGAGGTCATTAGGGCCTTAAACGATATAAATGAACATAGTTAAATTCCCATCGGGGGGAGAGTCATAAAAATAATTAACCTGTTGGAATAAGCGGTTGAAAACACAATATACAAATACTTAAATTTATGCAGAGATATAAAAAGAATAAATGTGAGAAAATACCCAATTGAGGAGTGCTCAAATTGACTATTAGTGTGAATTGAGTGGTAACATGTTAAAAATAAAACATTAAAATATACTAAAAGTGTTAAAAATAATTTCAATGTGAGATAATAACTAAATGAGCCACATTATAAAAAGACTAATGAAGTTTAAGAGATTCGCCTGGCGTATAAAACTGAGTAAACAAATTTTTAATAATTTTTTAAAATGTTTAAATTTTTTTAGATGTTGGTTAGAGCTTAATCTTTGTTATTATATGTTTTTCTAAATGATATTGACTTGTGATTGTATTACGAAACTTTTTCATAAACTTATATTATGATGCCTATACGGTTGGTATATCGCATCATATATCTCCATTGTTTATTTATACTAGATTGACATAATTCTCAACTTTACCTTAAATTGAATTCGTCTACTATTAATATAATTCGTTCCTTACTAACCATTAAAATGTTTTTCAAAAATTAGTAGCTGCTGTCACATCGTCGGCAGAGCTTTTTTCTTCATTTTTTCAACGGTGAGTAAACTTTCAGGTTTTTATTGAAACTTAAAATAAACTTCCTAGCATAACTGTTCGTTTGTTTTGCAAATAACTTACACCGCTACTCGTCGAGGTAGTGTCAAAGTTCCAATATGGCGACGGGGCAGGTTTTCCAACACGTGTCTTGTTGGGAAACGTGCACCGGCCTAAATCAGCTAGTCTTATTGTATCAAAAATTTATTTATTGTGTAATAAAATCGGCCAAATAACCATATATGTAATGGTTAGTTCTAAAATGTTTTGTTACAGATTTAAAATGGTCCGCAATTATAAAAAGAAGACCGACAGAGGCTCGTACACTCCTGAAATAGTCAATGCCGCTCTAGTAGCGGTCAGGGAGGAGTGCAGTGTCAGAAAAGCATCCATGGACTTCAATATTCCCCGTAGGACTCTGAACAATTACTGGTCGAAATTCCGTTCCTTAAACAGTCCCCCACAACCAGTGCCAGCATCAGATGTGATCCCCCCCGCCTGCTGTGTCTCAACCGGAAACGCCTGTTCCGCTTGTCGAACTGGAATCTCCTGTCCCAGACTTGCCTCAAGTAGAAGGAACACTGCCAGAAGTATCACCGCCAGAAGTACCACCGCTTGCAATACCTCCTACAAACATGCTGCCAATAGGATACGCAAAAACATGGCGAGTAAGTAAGCTACGTACCCACTTAGGGTGGTCACTAACGTAGCGACGACGACCGAAACATACTTTAAATTTTGCCGACAACTGGGGGGGTCATCCCCTGGTCTTCCCAGCACTTGACAGTTTTCTACATCCATCAAACTGTCACCATCCAGTTTAAAACAGTATATGGGATGCGCTT
>CABFWB010004299.1:39086-61817 GCA_902151455.1 Timema bartmani
GGGGAAGAAACTGATTAATTTACGACTTGCAGTCCGTCGCTCGTCACTACGTCAGTGACCAGCCTTAGCTCGAGAAGTACGAATGTATTACTTATATTATATTCTTATTTTTTAAAGTAAATTACATTAGGTTTAGATTAAATATGATAAGCCCTAACTTCCTTGTAGGTGGTAGGTTACGATGTTATATATATAAGTTATAATTTCCCTATTAAATGTTAAAGTTCTAATAATTTTTGGGTGTGTTTGTACAGGTTTTTACTCCTGAACAAGAACAAATGGTGGTTCAATACCTCATTAAGGCTTCTGATATCTATTTTGGGCTTATTCCCAAAAAAGTTAGGCGATTTGCCTACACGTATGCTCGTGCATGTAAGAGAAAAGTGCCGTAAAATTGTATAGTAAATGAAATGGCAGGGCCTGACTGGTTCAGTTTGTTTTTAAAAGGAAACCCTAAAATTTCAATCAGAACTCTACAGGCCACCGGCATTTCTCGAGCAACTAGCTTTAATAGGACAAACGTTTATATGTTTTTAAAATAATTTGACAACTGTGTTAAAGCGATCAAACTTTGGGCCTAACGACACATGGAATATGGACGAAACGGGGGTAACCACGGTCTAAAAGCCAGATAGAATAGTTAGACGTCGTGGCTTTAAACAAATAGGTAAATTAACCTCAGCAGAAAGAGTAACTTTGGTGACGGCAGCATTCGCTGTAAATGCTGCAGGAAACGCCATCCCACCATTTCTGATTTTCCCCAGGGTCAAATTTCAGCAACATTTTCTACGTGATGGCCCCATCGGATGTGACGGTGATGCGAACCCATCAAGTTGGATGAGGGAATTTTTTTTGTTAAGTTCGCCAAGCACTTTGTAAGTTATGCACGTTGCTCAGAATGACCAAGTCTGCTTCTTCTGGACAATCACGGTTCCCATCTCACAGCAGAATCATTGGACTACTTCAAGGCTAACGGTGTTACTTTGTTGTCATTCCCTCCGCACAGCAGTCATAAGCTACAACCTTTAGATCGCAGTGTGTATGGGCCCCTCAAAAAGCAAATCAACACGGCTTGTGATGCCTGGGTGTGCACAAATAAAAGACCCATGACTTTTTACGATATCCCGTCTATTTTGGCTAAAGCTGCTCCACTGGTGTTAACACCAGTCAATATTATGGCGGGTTTTAAAATTTCGGAAATTTTCCCACTGAATCCTGAAATAATTACAGACTCGGATTTTATGCCATCCTAGTTTACTGACAGGTCAGCCCCTGCCGTACCAAATCTTGAAAGCATCAACAATCCTGAACAGACTTTAAACTTGCCAGAAAAATGAACTGTTCATAGCCTTAATTCAAACCCATCGAAAGCGTCAAATCCTTCTACACCAACGCAGGCTAGCACTTCCGAAGATGTTCCTTCGAGTTCCACGCAAACTTTCCCTATTGCTTATCAATAAGGCGTTCCTTCTACATCCAAACAAACTTGGCCTACACCAGAAGAAGTTAGGCCTTTTGAGAGGGCAACACCTAGGAAGCAAACACGGCGTGGAAAGAAAAAAGGAAGTCAGCTATACTGACTGATTCTCCCGTTAAAAATCAGCTGAAAATGGAAAACGATTTATCTAAAAATAGGAAACTGCAAAAGGAATCAGATAAAAGGGGCGAGAAAAAACAAAGGCCAATCCCGGCCAGGAAGCTGTTTGGACCTTCTTCTTCAAATGTAAAAGGCATTAGGGCTAAAACATCAAATCCTAAAAAAGGTATAAAAAGCTTACATTCAAGTGATGAAGATGAGGATTGTTTATGCATTTATTGCTTTGAACCTTACAACAAATCTAAGGCAAAATAAAAGTGGGTGCTGTGCACGAAATGCAAGAAATGGGCGCATGAAGATTGCACCAAAGGGGATGTTACATTTTTTGTTTGCGTTTATTGTGATTCAGACAATGACGATTTTTGTTTAAAAAAATCTGTCTTTGTAAAAGTGTCAAGTGACAGTTTTTGTAAAATCATTAAGTGGCATTTGTTTTCTATATCCAATTACTTTCTCTATGTACTATCATTATGCCTTTTTAGTTTACAATAAAAATACATATTAAGTAACAAGCAAGATTTATGACCGTGTTTTACCATTTAAAGTATAGTTGGAAAATTTGCCCCTGTACATTTTTAGTAGGCTGGAAAACTTGCCCCGCATACGGGGCACATTTTCCAACTTAACATGATCAGACTTAACCATTTGCTGTAAAAAACTATATTTACTTTTTTGAAAAATAATTGTGCTAGTTTGTAGATAAAGGTATAGGAAAATACAATGATATCCTGTTTACCTCAAAATAGATAAAAATAAAAAATACACAAATAAAATTATAAAAAGTTGGAAAACTTGCCCCGGTCTCCCCTAATTATTTTAGCAAAAACAAAATCACAGTAGGATCTCAGTATCATATTTCAATGAGGCAATTGCTCAGATGAGAAAAGAAGCTGCGGATACAGTAGAGTATAAAATTAATGGCTTTTAATTAAATTTGAAAGTATTCCTATTATTTATTTAGAAAATGATGAAAATATAGAAGATGTAGAACTGATGGAAAATGAGAGCCAAAGTGATTTGATTATTAATGTCGAAGAGAGTGACATTTTAAGTGTTAACGATTACTTGCCAGTTTTAACATACTTGGGTGGATACGGTTGCTACTCATTATTGAAACAAATTAAATGTATCTATTGTAAAGAAAATTCAACTATTGATTCAACAATTAACCTAAACCAATTAAACAACTTAAAATCGAGGTGGCTTGCAGTGTCCAAATCCTGGACTTGTCAATAGATTAATGTACTAATTATATTGTAGTCAATTAGCTATATTCTAGTTAAGAAAAGTTTTTCCTGATAAAAATTCCGATAAAGTGTAAAGCTAAAATATTTACAAAATGATTGAATCAAGAGAAATGCTTCTAGAACACGAGGTAGGGTAAAGTAGCCTTATTCCGTGATAGCTTACTATATATTTTATCATGGAAATAGGAACCTTTTTAATATATTTTTTGGATCATCAATAGATAGCAGCAGTTGCTTGGAAATTAGTTTTAATTTAAGATCGCATTCTGGTAGCAACTTTTGACAATAACTGTTAACTGAGAATGACTTTGCGAAAAAGTGTTTATTTATGCAGTGTTATTAAAGGTGTGTTGAGTTTTTTTTTCAGTGATAACTCTTTGTTTATTATTAATATATTTGTGTTTTATCGTAAATATTTTATTGCTGAACATATTTATGTAAAATTATTATAATATAGATTCTTATTAAGAAATTTAGAGCCTTTCGCATTTTATAAATAATTTTCATTTTTTTCGTATTTCTTGTGTGGTTGGGTTCATAAAATTAATATTATTTTCAGTATTTACTACAAATACATAAGTAATATTTACTATTTTATAATTGCTTAAATATATTTATACTAAAATCTATTTGTATCTTTAACCAACAGTTATTAAAAATGGGTGGATCAAAAAAACTTAAATCAAAGATTCAACCAGATTCTTCTAAAGAATATAATACAAAGAAAGACACCGGAGCAAGCAGTACGATCAGTTTTAGAAGACAATTGGAGTGTTTACAATTTTATGGTGTGCCATGGTCAACATTGAAAGACAATGTTTTTAAAGCAAGCAAGTCAACTAATTTTGATGGTGTGATTACTAAAAAACATTCAACGCGGGAAAAGTTGGGAAGCCTTTTGTTCTAAGTTCAGAAGAGGAAACTCATCTTTGCAGTTACGCCATTAAAATGAAAGAACTTGGATTTAGTCTGACCACACTACAAATAAGAAAACTTGCTTATAAATTAGCAGAGAAAAGTGGGAAAGCAGCTTTTTTTAAATGTTGAAAACAAAGCAGCAGGAAAGAAGTGGTTCAAAGGTTTTCGTCAAAGATTCAATTTGACTCTGAGAAAGCCAGAAAAATCTTTCTAGGTATCGTGCATCATGTGCCAGCCCAGTTCTTATTCAAGAGTTTTACGATTGTTTAGAGAAGATGATCACTGAACATGGGCTTGCTGATTCACCACAAAGAATTTGGAACTGCGATGAGACAGGATTGCCGTTTGTATCAGCTTCTGGATCAAAGGCTGTCATAAGTGTTGGTAAAAAATATATTTACCGACGTGTTTATACAGAACGAGGCACTACAACAACTGTCTTGGCTTGTGCAAATGCTGCTGGAAAAATTGGTTCTCTGTTAATTCTATTCAAAAGTGTTCAAAATATTCCAGCTTTGAAGACAGGAGCACATTGTGATGCAACAGTTGGGGTGACTCCTAAAGGGTGGATATATAGTGACTATTTTTTTAAATGGTTAGAATCATTTATTGACCTTCTTCCTTAAGCAAGAACCAGTTTTGTTACTTATGGATTCTCACGCATCTCACTTATCACCAGAAGCACTTAAGATGGATGAAAAAAAATCAAATAATTTTAATGACATTTCCTTCTGACACCACTCACCTACTTCAACCGTTTGATGTTAAGTGTTTTTGCTTCATTAAAAACATCATGGAAAACTGAACTTGAGGATCAAATGAAGATAAATATCAGGAAAGACTCCCAGCAGATATGACTTTCATTCACTTTTCAATCCAGCCTATGAAAGAAGTTTTACCCCTCTTATCATCATATCTGGTTTCAGGAAAAGTGGGATATATCCATTCAATAGAAACTCTATTGCACCTGAAGCTCTTGCTCCTTCAATAGTTAATGATCTCAATGTCACAAGTGAAACAAACATTGAGTCGGGAGATATGACTAAATTACTCTCGATACCCAGCTGTAGCAATTAAGATATGACTTTCATTCACTTTTCAATCCAGCCTATGAAAGAAGTTTTACCCCTCAAATCATCAGATCTAGTTTCAGGAAAAGTGGGATATATCCATTCAATAGAAACTCTATTGCACCTGAAGCTCTTGCTCCTTCAATAGTTACTGATCTTAATGTCACAAGTGAAACAAACACTGAGTCGGGAGATATGACTAAATTACTCACGATACCCAGCTGTAGCAATTCAGTCCCACGCCAAACCAACTATAGAACAAAACAATCCGTTAAGGTTCATACCGTTTCTCTATCAGCAATTCACCCAAAACCATCATCGACAAGTCAACTTAAAACCATGTTTAAGAACAAATAGAAAAGAAGAGTCTAATAATGAGCAATCTATTTGTTCGGTTTGTCAGAAAGATTGCAACTGTTTTATGGTCCAAGTCATACTGGTAAAGTGGATAGAATGCTGCTTTTGTCTGCAGTGGTACCATTACGGGTGTGAAGGTCTCAAAGATGACTATGGTTAAATTGTGCAAATGACAGCTCAACTGATAATTAGTGGAAACAAAATCTTTAGAACATAGAACCTCCATACTCCATAGTTTTAGCAAGGTTATAAATATCACGGTGTTAAAGTGCTTGTCACGGAATAAGGAACCTGTTATATTTTTATAGTAACAATGTATTTCCATACAAAAAAATTAATAAAATATGTTCATATTCCATAAACAATTAATACAAGTTTCAAACTTTAAGTTACTTGAAAGATTGATTAAAAAAAACTCATATCATAGAAAAAGAAAAAAAAAACATTTTAACCTAATGTTACCACGGAATTAGGCTACTTTACCCTACGTCCATATGAAAATTTAAACAAACAAATGTAATCTATATTAATAAAATGAAGAGTTTGTCTGTCACGAGTATTGCATGATATCTACCCCACGCCAAGGTCTGAACTTTTAAATATAATAGCCCCTGTGCACAAAATGTGCACCTCAAAGCTGGAATTTTAAATTTTTATTAGATTTTTTTCTAAATTTATTAAAAACTGAGTGGAAATAAATGTGACATTGAGACGTGAACTAAGAACACCCTTTTAATGTTATTCTTGAATATATTATTATTATTTAGCACCGCGTCTTACTACCCGTTCGGGTTATACGCTTAAGTACTAATTACACTAATGGATTAGGAATTGGGAAGGTTGAATTTAGAGGAAGTGAACCCGCATTTGCGTGGAGGGAGAGTGGAAAACCATTCAGGAAAAACCACCCCAGTTCACCCGACCGAGATTCGAACTTCGATCTCCCCGTCCTCGGTGGTCTGGCTCAATACGACTGGCGCGTTAGCCAACTACGCCACCGAGGCGGGTATCTTGAATATAGACGTACCTATTAATTCTCTTATCATTATCGCCCAGCGGCGGTCACGTCAAGATGTTCTCGGCACCAGGATAATCTCAATTCTGTATTCTTCCCATATTTGTTTAAGTTCATCTAATTCAGGACCTCGCGCACACTGTATTTGTTTAATGCGACCATAGTTCACCTTATCACGTGGAAATTGCGTCAAACTTAATTCTCCTACAAATTTCGGCCTTTTATAAAAACCCAACATTTTAGGGAGTTGTCATTCGACTCAAGTATCGACCTCAAGCCCTGTCAGTGTGTGATCCTGCACTTATTCAGATGTTCACAAAGTCCACGTGTCTCTGATCTACTCCAATTCAATAATTGTGGGTACCATGAAATTGTAACAATAGTTAATTGAGCTTGAATTATAATAATTTGAAAACTAAGAGTATCTTCCTTGAAACCTGAATACATTCCTGATGTAATTAAACGTTTTCCCAATTAGCTGTTGTCTCCAAGCTTCGGAGGTCACAGCACGGGATAGTCCGGGTTGGATCTCAGGTCCCGGGGTTGGGGAGACAGCGGTACGATCACAGATCGTGAAGGAGTTATCCAGAGGACAGGGAGCCTCCGCCACGAACAGTGAACGAGGATTGTTGACAGAGGTCCCGTTCTGGGTATGGGTCTAATTGGTTAGGAATGGGTCTAATTGGTTATAGGTATGATCTAATCCTACCCTTCCTCCCCCATCAACTACCCTATCGCCCTAGTTAAGCAAATTGCTAAAAAAAAACAACATGAAGCCCCGACGCCAAGGGAGATGTGATATAAATAAAAGTAATGGATTTTTTTAGGTCTGTTTGAATACATTGCGTGGTCACCCAAAAAAAAAACATGAAGCCCCGACGCCAAGGGAGATGTGATATAAATAAAAGTAATGGATTTTTTTTAGGTCTGTTTGAATACATTGCGTGGTCACCCCAGGCAGACCTGGGTACTGCTAGTAGTTTTAAATAAGTTGCTTTGCAAATAAATTGTTTTTTTTTAATCGAAGACGGCTGTTTTTTCCCCTCATCACGTACAACTTGAAACAAGGCTATTTCCGTACCGAGCTTCAAGCTCGCGCGTTTTATTCCAGCTTTTCTGCTGTGTGCGCATTGGCTAATCTGTACAATCATTCATTATTTACATCACCATGGAAACAATAATGCAGGCGTATCAAACTCGTTTTTGCCATAAGGGCCACATTGGACGTTGAAAATAATTATGGGGCCAAATTTCAGAAAGTTCAATATTTTCACCATCGTAAATGGAAAAATCTCAATTTTAAAATTCTTACTATAACAAAAATAAAATTAAGATTACATAAAATGCTAAGAATTATCTTTCTTTTATTTCACCAAAAATTTGAAACTTTTTTTTTTGCATCAAGTGTGTGAGTAGATTTAGATCTCTTGCAGAAGTCACGTTCAAATTAGATGACAATTGAGTGTCGGTAAATGTGATCGGTTTGGTGTTTGTTCGTTTTCATGAGCGAAAGCACACTTGTCTGCTGACAATATTGTACATCATGGTGAGCGAATGTAACAATTTTAGAGAATCGACCTTTGGTGAGTAATGAANAATCAAGTGTGTGAGTAGTTGTAGATCTCTTGTATAAGTCACGTTCAAATTAGATGACAAATGAGTGTCGGTAAATGTGATCGCTTTGGTGTTTGATCGTTTTCATGAGCGAAAGCACACTTGTCTGCTGACAATATTGTACATCATGGGGAGCGAATGTAACAATTTTAGAGAATCGATCTTTGGTGAGTAATGAATAAAATATGGCACACCAACATCACTTGATAGATATCGACAAATAACATACAATTTCCAAAAGTCATAATCCCAAATGTTGTATTTCTACAACGCTTATAAAAATATGGATAGGGCCGTATTGTTTGTTGGTTCATCAAAAGGTGCGGGCCGCACAGAATCATGAATCGGACCACATGCAGCTCGCGGGCTGCACAGAATCATGAATCGGATCACATGCAGCCCGCGGGCACGCACAGAATCATGAATAGGACAACATGCAGCCCGCGGGACGCACAGAATCATGAATAGGACCACATGCAGCCCGCGGGCCGCACAGAATCATGAATAGGACAACATGCAGCCCGCGGGACATGACTGCTCTAATGTGTATACGATTGGATATTGTAAATAAAATATTTATCTTTGCTTAAAACAATAACTTAGTTCTTACTCGAGTGATATGGTGCGACAAATAGAAAAACTACGGCAAAAATGTGTCTGTGCCAAACAAACCAATGCCAGTAGGTTAACCTGCTTCGGCGGCCGCATGGTCTAACGTAACTCTCGTAGTAGATTAGACTGCCGATTACCGGGAGATCGAGGTTTGAAACTCGGTCTGGTGTAAGTGAAGATTTTTCCTCAAAATAGTTTTCTACTCTTCCTCCATGCAAATGCGGATGCACTTCCTATAAATATAACCTTTCCAACAAATACATTTAAAATATAATTCTGTTTGTATGTTGCTTTCTCTTCTTTATCTTTGAAAATTATGCTTCTGGTATTTATCTAATTTGCTAAGAAATTAAATATTCTGTTCCACCCCCACATAATTGTTAAGAGTTGAGAGAGACATAGAAAGCTCCAATCTATGGACAGTTGAAGGCCTTTAACTAGAAAGTCATGAGGCCTTATTTCATAGAACAACCATCTCTGTAGAGATCCACTAGTGTTATGTGATATAGCTAAGCTTGAATAAGAAGTAACGTTTACTTATCCAAGGATACTGAAATTACTTTTAACACCAGCAAGTTAGGAGATGAGTAAACGTAAACATTAAAATGAGTACAAATAAATAAAGCAATGCCGTCACCCCGAAAGAGAAGATAACGAACGTCCTTTATGGCTGACGCTACAGAGGCTCTCGTCCAAGTGTAAGCAATGGGTTGGCATGTTGTGATTTGATTGTGATGAGTCTGGCTGGCTGGCTCTCTAAAGCTAACACGTGATTTCATTGAGGGAGTGGGTGAGGGAGACAGACAGACAAACAGACTCCACCTGTCGTTATATCTATCTCGCCTGATGGCCTACATCCAGGAACTATATTTATCCACCGGCTTCCCGCGCATCAATGCCTCGGCACTTTGCACCGGCAGGTCGGAGCTCCCAACCACTTGCACTAGAACCGTATTTTGATGTCCAGACCCCACACTAGCTCTCAATAATAACAATACCTCAACTGTTGACACGAGATAAACTTTTTATCTAGAGGATTATAAGAGACGTAGATCAATATAAGAATCACAGAATACGTAGGAGCTAAATGAGATGTATTTGTTGTGGGTTAAATTATATGTATATGTGGTGGGCAAAATTATACGTAAAGTCTGTTCAGCGTAGGAATTGTTTTCTGAAAGGTCTTTTTCCCTACCAGAAATCTATTATATAGTAGGATATTGGTATGAAAAAAGACCTTTCAGAGAGTAATTCCTACCGAATGGAGTATATATGTTATGGGCTAAACAATAGTAGATGTTGAGGGTTAAATGATACGTAAGATGATATTGGCTAAATGATACATAGATGAGTTATATGAAACGTAGATACCAGCCCCAACATAAATATAAGACGTGGATGGAAGAGTAATATGAAAAAGAAACGTGGACCTTAATGATAAATATATACCAGTAGTTATAAGAGACCTCTCTACCAACACGTTTAAGATCAACTCCTATAGGTAATAAATTAATGATACTAAAAATAAATATTCTACCACCCCCGATATCGGCAGTCTAGTCTACTGCGAGAGTAGCGCGTTGGACCACGCGGCCACCGAAGCGAGTAATTTGGAGACTTAATACAGGTATCAAACGTACCTAGTTTATATTCCTATTTTCCTTTCCATATTTAAATTATATTTTTTTTTAGCACCACGTTTTACTAAACGTTCAGGTAATACGCTTATGAACTAATTAAGCTAATGGCTTTATGGATTAGAAATGTTAGATTTATAGGAAGTGTACCCGCATTTAATGTAGTAAAAGTGGAAAACCATTTAGGGAAAGCCACCCTCAGTACACCCAACCGATATTAGAACCTCGATTTCCACCCCATTGACAATCTAGTCTGAGAGAATAGCGTCTTAGCCCATGCGGCCACCGAAGCAGCTCATATATAATAATAAAATGTGAGATAGTTTATTCAAATTATTGTTTTAGAGCGAAAGTAGCGAGGTCCTATTTTAACTTGATCGTTTAGCATTTCATCTGTTTGTCCGGATGTTTGCTCCACAATAACTGCCAAATGCGTGGATCAATTTTAACAAAATTTGGTAGATACATTCTTTGAGCTTAGGCCGAACGACGTATGTACATAGTTTATAGATCTGATCCGTTTATCCATTTCAATATGGCGAATGCTTGAGATGTCTTTTTAACACCGCGTCTTACTAGCTGTTCAGGTTGTACGTACGTATATGCTAATTACTCTAATGAAGTAGGAATGAGGAAGGAAGCACTCTAGAAGTAGTATACCCACCTTTTCGTGGAAGGAAAGTGGAAAACAACTTAGGAAAAAAAACCACCCTCAGTGGACCTGACCGGAATTTGAGCCCCGATCTCCGTCATCAGTAGGCCAATCTAACAAGAAAGTGAAGCCTTAGACCATCCGGCCACTCAAGCGGGTGTTTTTTTTTGTTTATTAGCTCATCTCAAGGGATTAGAATTTAAGATTCTAAGCAATTTATCGAGTACCTAGAGCGTATTTATTTGTAAATTTTAACATTTATTGAAAGAATGACGTCTTAAACCGCACGAACAACAGTTATCTTCTATTAATATTATGTGCTATTGAACATTCATTTGTTTTATGTATAACTTTATCTTCAAGAAAAAAACATCTAATACAAATCAAATAAGAAATCATGAGATATTTATTTTTGGATTTCAAGTTGAAATATATGTTAACGATAAGAACATGGAGGGAGCAACTACTACTGTTCACTGAAACACTAGTATCAAAACTGTTTAGCCTACCCATACAAAACTTTAAGAATATACGCAATAAACTATTCAAACTAATGTTCAAGACACGAAAAGAATATTAAAAAAATAGTTTGTAGCGTTCAATTATTATTATTATTATTATTAATATAATTATAATTATCATAATTATGACTGTCTCAAAATGAATGAGGCGGAATATGTGGGGTTTTTGTTTTTTTTTGTTTTTAACGAAAAGTGGAATTTCCAATTTCAAGTGTGAAATTTGTACCAAAAAGGTAAGAGCTTCGTTTGGGGATGATACCCTCACCAAATCTACTTCTGCATCCGTTCTTCCAGAGTGGCCACAAAAGCCTCCTTAAGTTAAGAATAAGAAGTCTTTTGAGGAGCAGCTCACAACTAAAAGATCGATCAGCTTATCGGGAAGCAGTTACAATACAGGTGCTAAATTCCCTGATAAGCATAGTTTACGATCTATGATATATGTAATCACTCGCTTTGCTCGTTGGGGGCTCTGCCCCCAAGCCCCCAGTGAGTTTTCTTTGCAAGTGGATGTAAACTAATGTAATTCCAGCGTTGATTTGAAACTAACATTTTAAAGTTAGCGGTATTGTATTGTTCACACATTATTTTAATTTCTCCATACTTATGGGCAACTAGAACCATGAAATTTGGCACGCTTATGGCAATTGGATGTCCCAATATGCCTACCAAATTTTATGATTTTAGCTCTTTCATAAGTGTGTCAGGAAATTAAAAAATGTGTGGAAAATGTGAAAAATTTACCTAAAATCAAAAAATCTAGCTCTATCTAAGGTATAACAAATTGAGATACGACAAAAAGTAATAGGACCAAACTTGTGGATATCGCCAAATCCGTAGCTGCTGGTATAATTAGGTCTTACCGTTTAGACACAAGAGACCTCCCAAAAAGGTCTGCACCGATTTTAAAGCTGCTCCGCAATTTTGAATTTTTTTCAGGGGTTAAAAAATTTTTTTTTTTAACGTTTTGGAATTTTTCCGTCGGTTACAAGCTAGAAGCTATAAGTTTCTCAAATTTCAAGTTCCTAGCTCATGTGAAAGTGGGTAAATATTAATGTCAGTGAGTGAGTGATTGATTGAATGAGTCAGCCATGTGGATTTATAGTAGTACGTTAAAATTTGTATACATTGTAAGACTAAATTCTAATATGGGATGGACCATAGGTATAAATTAAGTGATACACCAGCTAAAAAAACCACAGGTGTATACACTACATTAAAAACATAGAACAAACATATTAAAATATAAAATGCTAGAAAGACAAAACAAATATATTAAAATATAAAATGTAATAAAGACAGAACAAACATATTAAAGTAAACTTAAAGTGTTAAAAATACAAAACAACATATTAAAGTACATTAAAAATGTTTAAAAAAAATTCTCAATATGAGACATAAACCAAATGCGCCCTTTATAAAAGTGACTCGAATGGCATTTAAAAGAGTCGCCTGACGTATAAAACGGACTAGACAAATAGCTACATCAGCGCTATCGCGCAATAAAAGTCGTAGATCACCTTTAAAATCAAAAACCAGTTGAATAGGGGCATATTTTCAACACTACACCAAAATGTGGTAAACACTAAGGGGAGCATCAAAAAGCTCATACATTTATGAAACTTCTTTTACCTGCTAATAAAGATATCGCTGAAAATCTCCATATCTATAATGCAAGCTTCCATCATAACATCCTCAATGAACAAACAAAATTTGAGAACCAAACTTTAATTAATACAATCAAAAACCTCTCAACAATTATTCAACCATAATCTTTCACCTATTCCATTTTCCGCTGCCCTCCTACCATTGTAATTGAGACCTGACCGGGCCAGGTAGTGAAGATTAGAACCTGTCTCCTTTTCCTATTATGTCATCTACCTTCTTTTACCTTTTTATGTCTATCTATATCTAACCAAACTCTCTCATACCATATATACTTTTAACTCCATATATACTTTTTGTTTCTCATGTTGGTATCTATATCATCTGGATGATTCTTTTCTTAGTTGAACTTTATTTAACAACTTTTCATTGTCACTATTACACTTTTGGCGTGACAGGGAGAACATCTAACATTATTTTTCGAGGTAAGCTTGATAGATTATCACCATTAATCTACTGAATTTAATTTCTTNTTTCGAGGTAAGCTTGATAGATTATCACCATTAATCTACTGAATTTAATTTCTTCACATTTCTTTCCTTTTTGCTACTTCTGTATCCTTTCTAGGTTAGCTTTATTCCTTCAATTTAACTATGTTATTTCTCTCGAGATTTCCAATTTCAATATATTTCTCTATTTAGTCTTACAATTTATTTTATTTAATTATACATTGGTTTTCCTCAGACCTGAAGATGGCGTTTGTACATTGAAACATGTAGTCAAGTCAACCTGCCTGTTGGCGTTCAAGACTTAAGGAGTGGAACTAAATTCAGTTAAGGAACGTCTAAACAACTTTTCAATTAACAACTAATCTTATATAATCTCATCTTTCTTTATATGTTTCACGGTTAATACAGTTAAGGAACGTCTAAACAACTTTTCAATTAACATTAATCTTGTATAATCTCATCTTTCTTTATACGTTTCACGGTTAATTGATTTGTTAACCTCTAATAACTAAATTTATATAATAATTCCCTGTCACTTATATCAAGTTTTCGTTCTCGAAAACTTCAGTTTACTATTACCAAGTCTTATTTTAATATTTTATATGTTTCTAATTCTTTAACCTGTAATTTTTTATATCAATGTATTTACTTTTGCTATAATTTTAATATGTTTAATGTATTTTACCCCATTTAATTGTCCTATTTTATATTTACTCCATTTCACTTTCACAAAATATACCTGATTCTATTCAATTTTTATAATACTTTCTTTATTCAATGCGTGGTCTTATATAATGATGTGTTATACTTATTCTCTGACAATTTTTATTTAAACTCTTTATTATCTATATTTTTAAGGTTCTTGCTTCAATTCACTATATAACCTAGGTAATCTCATATATTTTCTAGTTTTACTGTATAAGTATTTACTTGATTTTCTTTATTCATTTAAACCTCTTTATAACTTATTCTTAGATCTTCCTTTCAATTAATTTTCTCATCATGATCACAATGTTCTATACTGTAATTATAACTTTAATTGTATAATTCAGTTGTAACTTCTGCGTTGACAAAAACAATTGCTACAAAATCATTTGAAATATAGATTTTACAAACCATCACACATGTAATATTTATTAAGTTTCAATGACTTTTTTTAAATCAAGTAATACATTCATTTGTTCAGTTTTATGTGTTTTTTTAAACTTTATAAATAAATATAATGAACAGAACAGAAAACAATTATGTTTGTTTTTGATAGAAATTTCACATTTTAAAATAAGGTACTTGTTAGCTAATTACTACTGATTCTCAAGCAGTATTTTAGTATCTTTTACATTTTCTAAAATGTTTGAAAGCCTTGAAGAAGGTAAGGATTTTTCTTCAACCCCCCTCCCCGCCTAAAAGTACTCATATGGGCGCCCATGAACCTAGTCACATCCCTAATGTGTGGGGTAGCGCATTCCATGCTCATGATGCAGCATCTGAGCATGAACAGGAACATACTTTAGATTTGTGAATTGGAATGTTTTTAAGAGTGGAGCGTTTAGCTCTTGTATTAAGCTAAGGCTGATTTTTTAGTAGATTAAATGCCAAGTACAGTGAGGTGTAGAAGACCGCAGAAGTGTAGTGTCCGTCATTCATTTAATTGTAAAATATAGCATGTTAAAATGACAAAACATGTTAAAATAATAATACGTTAAAAAGACAAACATATTTAAATAAAATATTTTAAAGAGACAAAACGAACTTATTAAAATATACTAAAAATGTTTAAAATAATCTCAATATGTGATAAAATCCAAATGAGCCACTTTATAAAAGTGACTCAAATGGCATTTAAAAAATTCGCCTGGCGTATAAAACTGAGTAAACAAATGACTCCATCCACACTGTTACTAATTATCAGGGTTGCCACTAATTTATAACATTGAAATTCCCTGACATTTCCAGGTTTTTCATACAAAAATATAATAGTTCCAACAACGCAATATGTGGCAGGAATGAGAAGGTAGCTTAGAAAAGATGTGCACACATTAGCATGGAGAGAATGAGTAGACCACCTGAGTGCACCTAACTGAGATTCAAACCTCAACCTTCCTGTCATTACATGCAATGTAAGTAATCTATGCCCCAACTCCATAGTTAATGATAACCACATTTACTAAAGATAAAATACTTTAGGGCTTGGGCCCATCATGAACAAATAAATTTATTTTTTACTTGTTTATTTGAAGCTTGTTTCAGGACTATGAATGCTTTTCACACATTTACACAAAACATTTTATTTTTAGTTGTAAATAATGGGTGGTTGAGAGGCAATGCTTTGGACTTCAAAACAAATACTGTACGCATGTAGTTTTAGAATTGAGAATTGTAATTGAGCATGTGCAAAAGGGCACTAAACTGAAAAAGCAAATTTGCAACGGTTTGATGTGTTAGATAAACAATTTTGCTATTATGCCATGACATAGTAATTGATTAAAGCATTATTTTTTTAAATTAAGTTACAAATGATATAGAAAATAATGATAAAGCACCATTTTGTCACTATTCTAGAACTAAGAATACAAAAGATCAAATACTCGCATGCGCATTACGTGTCATATTGAAGGCTGTGCAGACGCTTTCTCACAACAATAACGGTGACAACGGCCATACGCAGGTGTTTACACATGCGCAGATTTTTTGGATTACGTAATGCCTTATAGCAATATCCTTCACTATGACGATCACTATTACAATCGCAATTTTAATTAATTACTAAGCAGAGAAACAATAATATAAAAATAGGTTAGCAAAATAGTTTAACACTTTCAAAAATTTGACTTTATATTTTAAAATTCCAGTCATTTTTAGGAAATCTGAGAAATTTATTGATTTTTCCAGGTCAAATCAAATTCCCTGACATTTCCCCGTTTTCCAGACGGGTGGCAGCCCTGATTATGCTAATGGTTTTAGGGATGAGGGCTATATTTATAGGAAGTGTACCAGCATTTGCAAGGAGGGAGGGTAGAAAATCAATTAGGGCGGAAAACTCTGAACACCCGACCAAGATTCGAACTTCGTTCTCCCTGTCATCAGCAGTTTAGTCTACTGTGAAAGTAGCGCCTTAAACCATGTGGCCACATCAAACCTGTTCCACGACCTTGTGAGTGTCCTAATGACCCGATACAACAGTCAACTTTGACTTAATACAAAATACCCTTCCCTAAAATTAAAATACGCAGAAAATAGAAAAAGAGATAGCAGTGAGAAAAGAATTGCTAAAAAAAAAAAATTTAAACAAATTTTACAAAATATGATGTTGGCCTAGAGAAGAAGAATCATCATCTGATGAGTTACAGTAGTCACATTATCCCTTCGGAGAGTGATAATACCTCCAACTTCTTTTCCTCTGTATATTAAAATGACAAATCAAACAATGTCTTGCCAACATTTCACCCATGTGTTTTTCCTTAAACTTTGTACCTCAATATATCAAAGTTATTTGACCTTGGAATCAATCTAAGATTTTGTATAGACCTATTCATTTTCTTAATAGGTTCAACGTCACCAAAAGTTTCATAAAAATCAATTTTGGTCAGGTATATTCATTGGTTGAGTTGACCCCTATACAGCTTTGTAAGGGTATAACCCAGACAAACAGTAAGAGACAGTGCTTTAAAAAACTTCACAATAGTTGAGAATTTGGAAAAGATCTGTAAAGATTATTTGTCACCATTGTCACCAAGGCTAACAAACCTGAAAGTGGTCGTTATAAAGGGGTGTTTTATAAATGAATCCCCAAAAATATTTCGATTTTATGAAACGACTGAATAGTTCTTTCTTTCAAAATACCAAAATCATGATTAAGCTCTCGAGGCTGTTAAGTAGGGCCAAGTTCATTTAGATTTAAAAATTCAGTAAGTTCCTGTCATAACCCCAGTTACGGTATTCCAACTGCCAATTTCCATTCTGGATGAAACTTAGTTTTATATACAATATATATTTTTATAGGTTTAATGAAGATTTTTATTTTCTGTAATGCAAAATTCAATAAAAGCCACATTTTTAATATAACAAACAACACACTGATTTCAATATAGGCCTAAGTTGAATTTATTGGGTAAATCTAGGGTCTACATAATGAAAATTACAAACTCCAAAAGCCCTGTCTACAAACTCCGTATCTATAAGGTGCGTAATGGTCTGTAAGAGATTTACTGCACACTAACAGATCAATTGTAATGTCTACAGAGTCCTAATCCTTAAGTCCTTAGTCCTTATCACTTCGTGAAGTTGAATCAACTTTAAATCTTTAAGATTAGCCGATACCGACCATTAAGAACTACAGTAGGCTACAAATCAAAGTTACTAAGTAAATGTGTAAAGTCTTAGACAAAATAATGAAGATGTCATGGAAATAACAAGACAACTAGTTTCTATTAATTATTATGAAACACCCAACCCAGCTTAACCAAACCATTCATGTGTTGGAATCTTTTTTAAAATTACAACCTGAACGGGTGATAAGATGCAATATAAAAAAAATTAAATTTATAACTAAATATAAAATAAACTATTCAATGTAATAATTAAACATGGATGGTACGTATCATACAATGACCCATCTATTTTGGTGTGCAGAATAACGGGTTTAACGTAAATCATTTAATAATGTCATCCATACGGTGCTCAGCAAAGGTAAAGTTTCATGTCCTTCTACACTACTTATATTTCGAAAGTGATTTGGGCGATGTGTTGCCGAGTTTTGCTTGGATTTAATATTATTAAAAGTGTTTGGATCTATAAATTTTTAGTGGCATTCAATTTTACTTACTCTTGCGTGCATAACAAAGTGAATAAAATAGCAAAACATCGTACTATAACAATGAAAAATAGCTTAAAAAGGTACGGATAAAGCGTACTACGCACGTCGATGCTTAAACAACATCGATTATCTATTAAGTAAAAATATTTTGGTGCCGAATGTGAAAAATAATGCCTTTTGAGTATTTGAAAACAGTTTTTGAAAATTACAATAAGCGTAATATCACCCAAATGTGTGATAACCTGAGTAAGTTGATTTAATACCTCATAAAGTAGTCGCGAACATCTTTACTTTTCAGCCGATCTAGTCCTTGTGTAATTATTTTTTTTCCAAATGCAGCCATACTTTGTAATCTTCAAATAGGGATTTTAAATAATTTAGTATTTGACTTTGCACAACTTGTCAATTAGTGTGATTCAGTCTGATTTTGATAGTAGTTAAAGAAAATTTGTATGTACCGACTACCTAATTTATGTAATACATGAGACAACATTACAGATACCAGTGATTATGCTATCAAAATTATGGTTTATGGTCCAGACTCCAGGGTTGCCAACGCTTTAGTCTAAAACATTGATATCAATAAAATAAATGGATGGACATTTGTGTCTGGAATTTTCAAGCTGTCGTCTGCATACCATTGTGTAAGAGAGAAAAAAACTTTTGGTTATTTCTTTCTCTCCTACACACAGGCAAGCCTTGTGACATTTTGACATTGTTCACTAATTTGAAAGATAATATGAGATACATCAATGTGTGACTAGTTACATGAAATAAATGTGTTAGTAAAAAATTTGAAGAACATAACAGAGTTTGGAACTGGTGAGTTTTTCTTTAAATAAGTTGATGTAGGCTAATATATATACTATGATTTTTGAAAGAAGCTCTTTTGAAAGGCTGTATCTCGCACCAGAATTCTATCGTATAGTAATATTTAGATTGGATGCAGTCCAGTGGAACCTCAAAGCCACCTTAATTGCCTTTCACCATGTTCACCATTAGGACACCGTTGCGAATAGGGTTCAATAGCTCTGAACATGACAGCTACAAAAAGACTCCTTCTTTCTTAATGTTTGGCCATAGCTTGCTCTCCCCGTTCAATCTGAGGTGGGAAATATTACCAGGCTGCTTGGAGGATCAATCCAATACATGCATTGCGGCCAAGTGGAGGAGGCTCTAAGTTGGCTGAAAAAGGCATGGGATAAGGTAGCACGTAGACACAAAGTAGGAAGATATATGGTATCGTACAAAGTCTGAGATAAAGTCATGTATGAATTGTATAGTTATAGTAGATCCCTAGACGGCAAAACAGTAAAGTTAAGACTACCAGTGATCTAATCCGATGATTATATCAAAGTTTCTCCCCCCCTATCACAGTCCAGTTAATAGATCCAGTCATTGGTCTAACCACACACCGCGCCCACGTCACACAACTAAAAGCATGTTACTGACTCGATGAGTGTAACAAGAGCTTATATTTGTTTCTAAGTTTGAATGTATATCTTCATGTTCTGATATTCAGTCCCACATGTTGGATGCACCCTAGATCTTAAATACAATAATGAAACTAGAGTATATGGGTTCATTGGAAAGACAATACAAAATGCTTCTAAGATAATCCGAGATACATTGGATTCCGGTTAATTGGGGCACCGGTTAATCGGGGCAGCCATTTATTTGGAACAAAACTCTAAGAACAGAAACAAAACAATTATTTACCTTGAATTTATTCCGCTTAATTGGGTCAGTGAAGGTAATGTAGGCTCACAAGCTCTTAGCATAGATATTCTGCGGGCTGCAGCTGAGTTTGTTAATGTGAAGTCGTGCTGTGTAGTGCATTTGTTCTGTGGGGTGGCAGTGAAGGTCATGTTGATAGCGCGCTGGTAACATGGAAATTGTGCAAGCAGCAGCTGAGTCAGTAAAGTTGAAATAGTGCTGTAGCGTGGCTGTGTTGTTTGTTCTGTGTCATGGTAATAATATTCTATTTGACATTATGCTTGCGGTATACAATTGTTTACGAGAACACTAAGTTGTGCGTCGTGTATAGTTGTTCATTGTGTGGATTAGCCTAAATTAAAAACTGTAACAAACTGTGCACTGAGTTAGTTTTTTTCAGTACATTTGATGATCCTATCAAGATGCCACGTAAAGGTTTGACACACTCCGAAAAAAATCGCTATTCTTGACAAGATAAAAAGTCAACCTCCTAACATTAGTCATCGCCAGCTAGCGGAGATAATTAAGATGCCGAAATCTACACAGCAACAAGAAAAACTTAGAGAGGAGTAGACATTACGCTGGGGTTTAAATAAAACATCTCATAAGCGAAAGAGGCCAGGCAATAATCCAGACGTTAAGGATTGGCATCCAACTAAACCTCCGAAGAAACACCCCGAAGGGCTTTCTTAGCTACACTGCACGTAAGCTATGTGGCTTTTTGCAGTGCAACCACTGATAACCATTGGGAACGGCACCTTTTAGCCAGACATAGACCAAGATCCATGAGTGTCATTCCAGGTACTTGGGCACCAGAAAAAACCAGTACCGGCCCTTCCATGCCAGCCTGCCTTGGGTTACTTGGGATAAATCCCCCTCCACTTGGACCGGATGGAGGGAGGAGTTGGCTCCTCCTGGTGATCACCCCTTACGAGGAAATCAGAAGCTCAGCCTCCGGACAGGCGTCTCCGCAACCTTAATTCTCTTAAAATCTCCGGCCTTTCCTCTCTCTCACCTTCTTAGCTACCACCCCAGCCTTATTTGAAATAAGCTGTCCGGAGTTGCCCAGTGGGGACCTCGAAGAGGTGCCCTGACCAGCTATCCCTGCTACACGGGTACGCACTACCAACCGCTTAGTGTGTCTCACACAGAGATGACCTTGTCGGGGTATTAGCTATGCCAGACCACATTCATCACATTGCCCAATGGCCGCCCCGATAGGATTTTTAGAGATTTGTCAGTACCGGAAGGTGGCAAAGACAGTCTCGTGATTGTTTATCTGAAACGTGCGCGGGCCCATAGAGCGTCCCGGCCGCCGTACGTCAGGCCGGTGCCATATGCCTGGAGTCCGTGACCCCCAGACGTTGAGGATGCCTTAAATCAATGGTTTTCCATTGTAACTAAACGAGGTGTGCGTGTGAGCGGCCCTATGCTAAAAACCAAGTCAGAAGAGTTGGCCAAAAAGCTATGTCATGTAAATTTCAAAGCAACTGATGGTTGTCTCGATGGAAGTGCAGACATGATATTAGTTATAAAAAAGCACACGGTGAGAAGGACAGTGCTGATGCTACGAGCGCTTACCAATGGAAATCTGAAAAACTACCAGAGTTGTTTAAAAAATTTAGTGCTGATGATATTTACAACGCCGATGAAACAGGCCTGTATTATCGCGGATGGTTCCCTGAGCTATAAACACATAGCACTGTCCGGTTCAAAGAAAGCAATGGATCGTGTAACTGTGTTGTGTTGCTCAAACATGTCAGGAAGTGATAAACTCAAACTTTTGGTTATTGGTAAAAGTAATAAACCTCGTTGTTTCAAGGGGCAGTTCACCAGTTTCATATTATGCAAATAAGAAGACGTGGATGACCACATATACTTTCACGCAATGGCTAACGAACTGGGACGTGGAACTACAACGAAAGTCCTGTCCAGAAAAAGTATGTTGATATTGGACAACAGTACGGCACACCCTCAAGTAAATGGTTTAAAAAATATTGAACTAGAATTTTTACCCCCTAACACCAAATCCATGTTACAGCCTATGGATCCAGGAATTATAAAAAATTTGAAGACTTATTATCGTGGAAAGCTGGTTAATCACATTCTTGGAGCGAATTAGGAAAATCTGCTATCTGCTATCATCATCATCATCATCATCATAATCATCAAAAGCAATAGATGTTAGTGCAAATGTTTTAGTTAAAAGGTTAACAATTTATTGCTGATAGCTGGTGAGGAATAAGCAAAAAAACAATTCAGAATTGTTTTGCTAAATGTGGTTTCACAACTTAATGTGATTCAGATGCAACTATATGTACAGGCAATGAAATGTCTCTAGACCTTCAACATGTCCAAAATTGTGAAGATTTTTTAAGCATTGACGATAACTTTCAATGCCATAATGAAAATTAAGATTGTGAGGATATAATTATTGAATAAATTGCAGAAAAACACTCACGAGACAACAGAAGATCAAGAAAATGATGACAATGAAACACCTAAGCGAGTGACTAACCAGGATGACAGAAAATATATCGCTGAATTGAGATGCTAATTCATGCAGGAAGGCAACGAAGCCAGCCCTTATCAGCACTAGATACCTGCGTCGACTTTGTACTGGTGCAGTCCATAAAGAAAACACGTCAGAGTACAATTGATAATTTTTTCAAAGAAATAACTCTTAAAGAGGCCACCATAGTACTTGAAAGATATAAATAAACATGTGCGTCTTATTGAACTAATTTATCAGCAGTTAATCGGATTACGTTGAAGAAAAAAAAAGATCCAACAGATTTAAGAGTGTCTCTTGGATTTTATGGTTTTATTTTTGTCATTTTATTTCAGCAAC
>CABFWB010004300.1:9354-61811 GCA_902151455.1 Timema bartmani
CAGTGGTTAGAGCATTGGCGTACTAAGCCAAAGGTACCGGGTTCGATTCCCGTGTCCAGGTGTTATTTTTCAATTTCCAGAAAGTGTGATAAGCCAATCGATAGTAATAAAAATGTCAAAATGAGAAGTTTTCCTAGCACTCGATGGACCAACATATAATAATATTGCCCAGCGCCTGTAAACTAGACTGTACCGGGTCGAGCGCGCGCGCTTGAAAAATAGAACCAGTTCTATCTTTCAAGCGTGCGCGCTCATTCGCCCGCTCACTCGCGTGCTCCAGTCTGGCCACCTCTCATTACAGCCCATGTGTTCTATTTTATATTTTAGTTGCTCGCTCGCTCAGTCTGGCCGCCCCCTTAGACCTGCAGTTCCCTCAGCAATTATATTGGGTGTAATGGCGGCTGGCGCTCGGTTGGTATAGCTCGCTTGCGGACTAATGCCACTGAGGTTTTTTCTTTGTCCTGGTACCCCCTGGTGTGGAAGTACACTAATTCTTTTACTCTGAAAGGTATAGTATGATTTTGGTTGGAAGAACAGTAGAAATTAGTTACTAAAGTCACTAAGACCATTTTATTATATCCATAGATCAAGTTATATTATCTGCATCTGTTTCTTTTGCCAGATATTATCAATCCATATACAATAACACAAATAATATCGTACAATGTTATCAATGTTGGCCGCAAATAAATATGTTTGAATTTTCTAAACTGTTCTTCCAACCGAAATCAGGGTATAGCAAGCTTATCTTGCTTGTTTACACTTGATATAGCTTATATGATACCTAGAGCCATAGTGAAGCCCGTTAAAGGTAAGACTATAAGCTTTCACTGCAAACTAAGTGTATATGAGTTAATTAAAACATTGTTTTATTAAATACTGAAAGAATTAAGTGGTGTTACGTTCAGAGGAAAATGTTTTAACAATTTTGTAAGCCTACGGAACATTCTTAATTAAAATGTTTACTTTTTATGAACTGTCATCATAAAGTGTGTAGATTAAAAAAAAAGTGTAGATATTCGTTTTATTAGGTGTTTGTGTTGAGTGCTCAGTGTTAGGTCTGGCTGGAAGACGTACACTGAAATAATATGTATTTATAAAGTGCTCGGAAAAAAATTTGTAGAATTGGACAGCGTTAGATGTGTAAATCACTCACTGATTTTAATTTGATTGAGAGAGAGAGAATTAATTATTTTAATGTGTGCGTAAATAGACGTATTTGATCCTATCTGCTGCTGAAGATACGATGGCAGTGACCTAAGTAGGCCTACCTGGGGTTGTGATGATGAACTTGAAGAACCACGCGTCTTTATTTGATGTTCACTTCACACACACACACTCATATAATTATGTGAGAGAAAGATGGGTTATTATTATTATTAAAATAAGTTATACTGAATGGTAGTGACGAGAGTTGTGAGCCGCAGGGTGACGCACGTCTACCTTTGAGAAAAAACACTTTGCGGACTAAAGAGAAAACGCGCGTAAAAACACAAGAGAGCAAACTGTATCTTACAAAAAATAATTAATGAAAAAAGGGCGGTAGACAGAAAAATGTGATAATTTTATAAAATAATAATGAATTAATATAAGAAATATTTAATTAAGTAAACAATAATGAAATTTATATTAAAATAATAAAATATAAATAAATAAAGACTAAACACTCACTAAACTTTGAGAGAAGAGGCTGGGATTAAATTTTGACTGAATGCAAGAGCTTTTCCCAATTGTTTTCCATCTTGTTCCCTTTAGGCTAGGATAGGTTAGCAAGATTATTCACCCAGTCAGTAGGCCTACCAGAACTCAAACAAAAAATATTACTAAAAACATTATTTCTTATGCTATCTCGGGACATGCTACTTAGCAAGGTTTGTATTAAGGAAGTTCTGAAACGCGTTGCAGACGTCCAAAAGTCCCTCATTAATTAAAAAGGGTTACGTATTTCAAAATATCGTTCGCATCAAAATTGAGTTGAAAGGAATCAATCAACATGTTCCTATAGTGTTACAAATCTTCCATTCTTAGTTAAATAAATAAATTGAAAATTCACAAAAAGGTGAAAGCACCATATTTTTTACGACGATTCACGCGAAATTTCGCGCCCGGATATCAAAATAAGTGGTTATAAACATAGGTATAGCCTTTCTCGAATAAATAAAAACCTATTTTAACAGGATCACAGCAAAGAATTGTAAGAAAATGAGGGTTGTTTTAGTGGTTTTAAAGATTCACAGCTTTAATTTTTATATTAGAATCTCAACAGTTCTTGAACATATTTCATGAGAATCGCGGCATTTGATTATAAGTTTTTTATTCTTTGTTTTATCACCGCGTCTTACTACCTGTTCAGGCTATACGCTTATGTCCTAGTTATACTAATGGTTTAGAGATTAGTAAGTTTATATTTAGAGGATGTGTACCCGCCTTTGCGTGGAAGGAGAGTGGAAAACCATTTTGGAAAACAACCCTCAGTACACCCTACCGAGATTCTAGCCTCAATATCCCCGTAATCGGTAGTCTATTCCACTGAGAGAGTAGTGCCTTAGACCATACGGTCACCAAAGCAGGTATATATCTCTTTTCAATGAAGAGAAAAAGACTTGGACAAATTACGCAATGCTTATGACAAATTGATATTACTATACGTAGGAAAATAAGATTTATTTATCTGATGAAGTAATATTTTATTTATTTTGACCAAACTTTTTTGTCATAAAAAATGAAAGAAATATGGGCATTAATTTGAATTCAATTTCATCCCACACTTGCAAAACATAGAAAAAGTACACGCCATAAAATAATCCAATGTAGTGTAGTGATGAGGTGGATCTCACTTGTATCTAATTGATTAAAAAAAACGAAACATTTCTAATTTTAATTATTTTATCAGCTTTTCGACGCCCACCCACTCTCCCTGTTGGCGCCGTTTCAAGCGAAACTCCGAGTGGCTGAGCAACCGAGGAGACACTCCAAAACATTCAACGAATTCATGCAATCCATTATAACAGGTGACAATGAATAGCAATTTATTGAATCAATGACCACAATTAAAACTTCATCGATGGGGAAGGCCCCTATTAATTTACACGAAAGTATTTTTTTTAAAGCATCCAATTAATGGATATGTGAGAGGGAAAGAGAAGTTTTTAATTATAATGAGTGTAAGAATGAATCAACTGATAGACTTGATTTTAAATACATCGTAAAATTTATTTCGTAACAAAGATTAGTTTTTTCTAATGTTTTCTATGTATTTCCTCATATTAGCTTATAATAAGGTTATATTTTTATCAAACTAAATCACAACAATCTATCAAATCAATATATACTAATATATTTCTCAAACCACAAAGTAAATGGTTTCAATTAACTTACAAAGATTTTCCTCCGTGTATATTCTTAGCACTATATTTTGTGATCAACTCGCATGGATGGCTGCACGGATAGGTAGCTTGACCTGAAAGCTCATTAGCGTTACAAAACAAATATTTTTCCAAAATGTGTTTTTAAGCGAGTTTTAACGACGAGGAATATAGTTAGGATAAAATGCATCCTAATTATTTTGTAGAGAGGATGGGAATGCCACAATGAAAAACACACGCGGAAAAACACCTTTAGTGTATCGGCCTAGACTCAAACCTTGGCCTCATAGTCAGAAAAAGCTAAGATAAAAGCGAGTCCAACACCTTATACTACTTGACCAATACTATTAAAACTAACCACTCTAGGGGTACATGGCATTTAGGGTGAATTTTGAGGCAATGCACCAGAAGACGCAAATATAGCTGATGTAAAGTAATTAGTTAAAAGTGGAGCTCATACCATGAAACCTGAACTCCCAGTTTAAAGTTGAGAGTGCAAGACAGGCACAGTGCAATCCTCATAGAAAGGATCTTTTAGGAAGTATGAACATATTTTTTGTGGCAAAATTTGATAATACTCATCAAAAGTGAAAACTACAACTCAAATGACTTTACGTAAGTGAACATAAAAAATAGATCTAGTAATTTTTCAAGCTGTCCTATGAAAATTGTACCTTAGCTGTTGTACTAACATTAGAACCCAAACAGGTGGCCGAGGAGTTAAATACATTTAATTCGTGATGTGTGAGATAGGCCTAGTCACTGACGGGAAAATCAGAGTTCCAATCAATAATTTTAATTTATATCCATTACTATTTCCAGTCTATGGTCTAGGTCACTGTTTTATTCAAGCTATATATTTTCCTCTACTGGCTGGCTAGGCCTGTTGTAGCTTCATATGCCTTATAATCCAACTTAAAAATAGGACAGGCTCAACATCCAGTCCCCAGCCGTTAATTTATCAATGGGAAAATATTTCACAAATGATTAATTTTTCGATCACGCTGGGGATCGAACCTGGGACCCTTTGCTCAGTAGTCAGACAGGCTACTGATGAGCTAAGGTGTTGGATGGTTCCATTAACTACCACGTGTAGTGAGAAGCCATTTAATTCTTGTTATGTTCACTGGGCCTTTTCCATAATTTCTCTTGACTGTTGCATTTAATTATAGCTATCTTTATTATCTTTATTCATTATATTACGTCACTAGTAACCCTTATATTACACGTGTAGTAAACATAAAACAAAGCCTGAGAACGTGTGCCAATAAAATCATCCCTGGATTATTTGATGCATTTAAAAAGGGATGAGAAGAACAAAAAGGTAAAATTTAACAGTAGAAAATATGGAAGAAATTAAGTTTAAGGACACCACCTACATGAAGGTAGATATTCCCCCATACCATAGTATTTACTATGAGGGTGTTAGTTATGAAGTTTCAATATATATATAAACATTCTCACGTAGTTTAAATTGTTCTGTTGTACTCCTGCCCAAAATAACTACTTTATTTGTTTGAGGAAGACTAGATATATATTTCTCAGTATGCTACTTAATCTATGAGCTTCAACATTTCGTGTGAAACTTCCACATTTGGCGTGAAACTTTGTTAAAAATGAGCTAACTTCACCATTCCATAACATTTTCTAAAACTAGGGCTGTAAGGTATTGTGCGTCATATTTTAAAGTAACAAAATTCTTATTGAACTAATGTGAGATTTCTGGACGTTATAGTTATTTTAAAATGTACTAAATAAAATTAAGGTGAAATGTCTCTATTAGATTAAATATATATTTTAAGTTTTTGATTTTAAAACAAATAATGAAAAGGTGAAATAAGCTCATTTTCAACTACACTTAACGTGAAATGCCACAGTTATGAGTTAAAGTAAATGGTTGGAAACATAGGGATAGCTTTCCTAAAACAAATAAAGTATTTTTTTTTAAAAACAGGGTTACAACAGAATACTTTAAGATGATTCAGTATTTTTGTAATGGTTTTGAAGCTTCATAATTGCCATTCTCACTAAAAAAACACAGTATGAGGATATATTTGCCTTCAAGAAAGCAAGCACCCTTAAGAGTGATGATTTTACAAGTCAACCAAGACTTGTGAAGTCATCTTCTTAGGAATGACACCACGTAGTGCGGGAAATTATCACAGGGTGGTACGAAGGAGGAGCTCAAGTGTGTGTGCAACCCGCAAAAAGTGAAGTCACTATGTTAATTAGTTTGGTAACGAGGCTTTCTAGGGAGGTGTTGATTAGAAGCGTGTTCATCCCGAAAGGATGCGCTCAGTTAGCGAGGGGAGGTGTAAATACAGGGAGGCAGGATGCTTGGTAAATTGTTTCCTAAGCTAAGATAGCTTTGCCATCACTCGAAATGCTGAAGTGTTACTATTACACTGTCAGTTTGGTCATTAGACAAAAAATAAACAAATAAAATTACGCCCTATCTCTGGTACTTCTAGATAGCTACATTGGTGGAGCTGAAGTTAGTTCGTGTTGCTTATAGCATTAGGAATGTAATTCAACTCTTGGCGAAGCAAGAAAACTTCTAGAATTTATTTTTATGTGTGCTAACTTATTTACAGGTTTTGGTCTGGACTGAATATCACTAAATATTTGTCATCTGCTCTCTAAATAGCTTTACACACTGCAACAGCATCTGTGGTCACAGATTCTAAGGCGTCTCTATTATATTAGACTGAATTGCTGGTGATGGGGAGGTAGTGGGTTCGTATTCTGGCTGAGTTAACATTTATTTTTTCCGGCTAAATGCCTTTTTCTTTTCCCTCCACGCAAATGCGGATATATATATATATATACTATAAACTCTACCTTCCTCATCATTACACCATTGGTATAAATATGTGGATAGCCTGGATGAGTAGTGAGACGTGGGGCATAAAAAAACAACAACATGCGCTTCATTCAGGAATATATTTGACGAGTACGTATCACACGTTGAGGCATGGAACTTTCACAGTTGAAGCTTTTATAAGACCTATCCTCAATATAAACTATTTTTAGCACCATGTCTTAATACCCTGTCGGATTATACGCTTATGTATTATGTACTAATTACGCTAATTGATTTAGGGATGTGAAAAGTTATATTTATAGGAAGTGTACCCACATATGCTTGGAGGGAGAGTGTAAAACAATTTTGGAAAAAAAAACCTCTGTACACCTGAACAAGATATAAACCTATATCTTCTCGTCATCAGCAGTCTAGTTCACCGCGAGAATAGCGTGTTAGACCATGCGGATACCGAAGTGGGTATATAAACTAATTGATAGGTGAAGAAAATAAAGAAGGTAGTGAGGGAATAGAAAGCTGCTTTGTCACATCTGTACCACAATAAGAACCAAGACAACTATTCAGTGATACAATAAGATTTTATTCATTAAGACACCAATTATTTATGTATTTACAAATAAAAACCATACAGCCTCGTAATCACATAAATACGGGGCGTTTGTTCAGCGAGTTAACATGGTTTCAATATAGACAAACAAGGCATAAACAATATTTAAGACCAGAAATAAAGCAAAAAGCAACTCAGTTAAATAAACTAAATTGAAGTTGATCAGATTGATAAATACCTAGTAATCTAGCCCCCCAGGCTTAGTTAAATTTAAAACAAGGAATCTCGAAACTAATATTACAAAAGATTAAAGATACAAGTATTAGTTATATAATCGAAACCACAATGATAATATAATTTTATTTATTTAAACTTATTCTAACAAAATTTATTTTAAATTTATCAACGACTATTATACGTACATTTAATTTCAGTCTCAAGGACTAGGTTGAATTTACACACAAGCGAGAAATCTTCAAAACTAAGAGCAAGAGTTCCACAAACAAAATAAAACTAAATTTAAGTTATATATTTATAATTTATTTGAATTTATCAACATTTATCTTATAGGTAAATATATATAAGGGTAACCAGAATAAAATTGAGAGTGAAGTTTGAAAAGTAAAAAAGAAATAAATCACTATAAGTTATCTTTAAGTGCGATGAATATATTTTGAATTAAGTAATGGGTGTACCAGAGCAGAGCGCAGCCCCTTGCAGTGCAGAGCCGAGTATGTCCGAGCTACCCAAACTTCCCCTATAAATACCGTAACAAAATACATTTCGATGACTCCGAAACAATGAGTAGTCTTGTGAATTAGGAAGGACCAATAAGGAGCCTAGATTCCAAAACATCTCCGTATAAGATAAGGAAAAATAATCGAGGTATCTATAGAGGGGCTATATTCCCCGCTTCACCACCAAGGGTCGCTGGGTTGATGAGCATTAGCAAGGTCACCAGTCCGTCTTTATGTTATATCCAGTCAACACATTTCAGAACGGTCTTGCAAAATGGGACAGCAGTTTGATGAATTGAACATTGATTGTAGCTATCGTAGCTAACGTTACACATTAACCTTATTTATTGGGGTCGCAGGGTGAGTAGAAAGCCCTTCGTGATCTTTACTAATCTTCTGACCGTAGGTGTTTGTCCTTCCTTGGTTGAGATGAAATTCTAAGCCTCTTGATCTGGTGTTAGGATGGAGGTTGTTTCAGAAAGAAAGAATACACGACGCACGGGTTTGTTAAAAGGTGAAATATGTACCTGGAAAGTGGAGAGAAGTGGGGTATTGTTCCTCAATGACGGGTCCTCTGCTGATTATGGCATTGGGTGATTTGCATTTTTAATAGTTACTAACTCATATAAGATGAATAAGCTAGATAGCGGTTTCTGGTAAGCAATGACGTGAGGAGATGTGTGAATCTCAGCCGTGCCGTTTTGCCACAAAGGGGACTCCTTAGTGGTTAAATTTGTCTATTGGTTGAATTATACACGCAGCAAGGTACGAGACTAGAACTTACTAATAGCTAAGTGTTTGGTACTGAATTTATGGTATGAAATATAACTATCAAGCGGGTGCTTGTTTGAATTTGTTATTTACTCTTGACAGGTTTTCCTCGCAACTGATAAATCTGCACGCAAGTGCGCGTACTACTCCTCTAAATTGCACCCCACTCCTCCCTACCATATTAGTGTTGAGAAATGTGAGTAGCTCGGGTAGGTAGTAGGAAGAGCTGAAAAAAAAATTAACGATTTTATTCCTGTATGAAACTCGGCCATTATTAAGAATATTCGAGAGCTTTGCTTTAAAGTATGACCAATCCGCTGTTAAAGACTTTGGCTCGAATCCAGATGGGTTCGAAATTTAGACTTCACCTGAGGCAAAAGCCTATGGCGTACGGGGGATTTGGACTTCACTACAGGAGAAGATGCAGTTGACAATAATATATCTCGCGTTGAACAAATATAGAAAGAATAGTTTTTAAAAAAATAATCTTTTTTTATGGTTATCGCCACGTCTTACTACCTGTTCAGGTTATAAGCATGCACTCCAATGGGGTAGGGATGAGTAAGGAAGCATTTGAGTGATAATCTACCTGCATTTGGTTAGAGGGTGGGAAACCGTTCTAAGAAAAACCACCCGTACTAGACCCAACCGGGATTGGAACTCCGATATCTCCGTCTTCAGTAGACCAGTCTAATATGATAGAGATGCCTTAGACCATTCGGCCACTCAAGCGGGCTATCCCCATATTAAAAACGGTTCTGATTATATAGGTAAATATTGTTTTTAAATTGGTTTTAAAGGTAAACAAAACCTACCTCGCTAGTAAAGGTAATGGAATTGGTTTTCATAGTGTTTGTTGTATAGGCAGAAATCAAAATTAAACATTAATATAGCTTTTATAGAAAAAAATTATTATTTTGAGGTTGCCAGACACAGATGTACCACCTCAAAATTAATTTATTTTATCAAATGATTTTAGCCAGTCAAATAACGCAAGAGGAAATGATTTCAAATGTTTTATCAGTCACAGAATATCTGGGAAATTAAAAGTAAAATGTAATTTAGATAATCGGCAAACCACAAAAGGTTTGAAAACATTGATTGGCCTACGTGGTAAGGCCTATCGAACAAACAAATAAATAACATTCCCCAGAGATAAAATGGGTTGACGACTTTTTTCCAAGGTTATTACAACTGCTGATCCGGCCCCCTGTCGAAACTAACCGATATAGATTCTCGTGGTCTTTATACTTGTTCATTTAATACTTTCCCGATGTTAAATGTCGTCTAGTAATCCTGACGCACACGTACGACCCATCAAACCTGAGGGACTTCCAAATGCAATGATGTCAAAGGTATGTGGAATGGGGCTTAGGAGATGAGGATTGTTAAGAGTCAATTCAGGAAATTGAAGCGTCAGTTAGAATAATGTTTGCTGAAAGAGTTACGAGTGAGAGAAAAAAAAGGGTGAGGAGAGGGTAGAGGGGAAGATGAATAGAAAGAGACCAAACAAATGAGTGAGTTAGAAAGGGGTTTAGTTTGATAAGTTTACCGTAACGTGGCACTGCTGATTGCCAATTACTTTCGCCACTCAAGTTTCCCTTTGTGCATGTAATGATGACAAATATTTACACTTACAGGTCGGCAATTATATTTCTACACCTTTTATTTAGTCTTTTAGTTTCTACAGATTGATTTTAAATAATTTATTTGAATAATTAAGAGTTCTTAATTATTTTTACTTTCTTGTATCAAGAGAAAATATTGTGATCGTGAAAAAATCAATCACGAGATTGTGATGAATCTTTAAGTTTTTTTATGATTCTGAACCCAAAAAATTGGATTTTACAATTCTGTCTGTCCCCCATGTCTGTCTGTGCCTTGCCGCTGATCCAAAAGAGTTTTATGGATTTTGTTCAAAATTGATATTTAAATTTTATAGGTTTTTACCACAATTTTGGAAAATTTTCTTCGAAGCTTCAGCACACAATATGAGAAAGTTAGTGCGATTGTGTATCACCATTTTTTTTACACTGGGTCTTAGTAACTGTCCTAGATATACGAATTTAATAACAGTAAGGAGTAGGGATGGATGAGGTAGAATTGCATTTGCGTGGGGGTGGATTGGGAAACTATTAAGTACAAAAAACTGCATTACAACCGCCTTAAATTCCAACCCGAAACTATTCTTCACATACAAATCAAACAAGACAAGCTTAGCACATTAGCCCACGTACTCACCGATACAATTTAGTTCTAGGTTTTAAAATAAGTTGATATTGATATAACACACCCAGAATAATTTTAATTTTGGATACACACATTTAATTCTTAAGGCTAACTTAAAAATAAAAGAGCATGCATGACTCGGTGTGTGTATGTTGTTGAAGAGAAGGGAGTGTGCAAGGATAGGGAAGTGTGAAGAAAGTTAGTGAGGATGGATTACGTACGGAGTTGTTTTTTGATAGAATGTCATTTACGTAATGATTTTAAAAAAATCATGTTTTAGTAAAAATAAAGGTGTCTTGCAACTATATTATAGGAATTAAAACGAATAATGAAACATAATCGATAATAATAATATTATTATTGCTATGTATTCTGTCTTACGACAGGTCGATTTCTTTGGTCAGTGAACCTAGACCGCCAATGCCCTGTCTTCATCCTCCTCCTTCAGCTCTCATAATTTTTTTCTTTCCTAAAGGTCACCAACTATTTGAATCCTCCTTCTTCCTAAGCTCCTCCCTCCCTTAACCTTTCCTTCTATGACGTCGTGCAGAAGACAGTTCCTCCTAAGGATGTGTTCGAACCGGTTTGCTTTGTACCGAAGAATCACATCCAAATAGTTCTTTTCTCACCCCCTCTTCTTAGGACTTCTTCATCTGTCACCCTGACTGTCCAAAATATAAATTTATTATGATACGATAGTATTTTTAATGTTACTTAGTCACAAGTGATGAAAAGTTATTCAAGACGTAATTCTTCTTTCAGTTCTCGTAGCTATATTTGATTTTCCCTAGCTACTTATATCC
The DNA here is from genome assembly GCA_902151455.1 of Timema bartmani. Lineage (NCBI taxonomy): Eukaryota > Metazoa > Arthropoda > Insecta > Phasmatodea > Timematidae > Timema > Timema bartmani. The sequence goes on from CABFWB010004300.1 coordinate 20,631, forward strand.
TTCTTGTTTGGATGATCATATGAAATATAGGAATAACCGTAAGTAGTCTTTTTGTAAACTTATATTGTTTTATAAATCCTCTACAACTTAGGCTATTTGGCTCGGTCACGAAAATGGCCTGTAGGAGTCTTCCTGCCAGGATGTAGATTAAAAAAAAGTTCGCTGTAGCATGTGTTTGTCTAGAATAGAAAACAACATTACGGTAATTTTAAAAAGCAAGTTACCCCCTTTGGTGGCCGCGCGGTCTAACGCGCGACTCTCGTGTTTGACTAGATTGCCGAAGATGGAGAGATCGGGGTTCAATTTCAGTCAGGTGCACTGAGTGTGCTTCTACGTAGACTTAAGAAAGTTATTCTTGATATAAGGACTGCAAAAAAGTAAACTATTTATTTTGGTGTTCATTGTAATAATGCCCCTACGAAGGCCTAAGAAAGCCATTCTTGAACGAAAAATGGCAACAATTTAACTATTTATTTTGGGTAATTACTACAAGTAGTTTCTAATGTGTGGTGTGGTTGCCATATAAAACATTTGTCTTGCCTCATACGTGTCTGAAATTGTGTTTTTGGTAATATAAAATCTTTAGATAATTCGCTGGAAAAAAAAAGTTAATCTGAGTGAAACCGCAGGCAAGCTATAATTTTAAATAAACGTTGATTTGTAATGAAATTCTCAATGGTGGGAAATTACATTTGGATAACTGATTAAAACACTAATTAGAACAAACACTGACAAAACTCTCAATTACACAGTTTATTTAATTTGGAAATTTAAAACAAACTAAATACAAACAAATCCGTATTTAAGAAATACAAATGCGTAAATGTTTAGTGCAAATGAACATTTAAAAAATAAACACTTGATCTTTGGGTCGTAAAATAAAAAACTGTAAATATTACTTTTAACATTAAAGTAGATACGTTTGATGAAAATTAACGTGATTTGCAAAATGCTTTTATGATATTTTATAGAGGCGAAATCACCCGTATTGCCTTTAAATTTGCAGGTTATTTATTTATATAATCCTTTGTAACGAAATTACAAAAGCATTTAATATAAATAAATAAAGCCTGTCCCAAAATGTGTACAGTCTCGGCCAAAAGAGGTGGCCTGCTGTGTTACTATAAATAGGCCAATTTTGGCGACTTTGTGCATAAGAAATTCTTAAGGTAAAAATATTCATGAACTGTCTAATTAACTTAATTTGTAGTCCGATGCTACTTTTTTCATCGCGTCTCACTACCCATTCAAGCGTCTCACTACGCATTCGAGATATATCCATATTATATATATATATATATATAAATTATGCTTATGGAGCTTGAATGAGAAAGGTATAATCTATAGGAACTGTATCCACATTTGCGTGAAGAGAAATAGAGAGAAAAAAATCTGGAGAAATTAACTCTAGTGTATTCGACTAAGATTCAAAAATTGATATTCTTATCATTAGCAGTTCAGACTATTGCAAGAGTGATTCATTATACCATTTCTTGTAACGTCAAATGGGGCAACAGTGAAGAATCCTAGCCATCGAGTGAATGTGATAACATCCTGTAAACTTCACGAGGATGGCCCGATGTTCCTTTCTGACTTGGTAGAGTGTGCATATTGACGCGGGATTACAGACGAGAGTAAACACCCATACCGCTCGTCCTCACCCCTGTATTGCTCCATTTGACGAACGAAAATAGCTCAACCGTGAGGCAAAGTAGGCGTTTTATTTATATTTTTCATTACATAATTTTTAACATGAGGGTCCGGGTATCGGCTTATTCAATGGAATAAAGATGATGAAGGTAGTTATGGGAACCACCCCCTTATTAACTTGGATAGATAATGGGAAACGATTAATGAAAAACCACTCTCAGTACATCCATCCGGGTCTTGAACTTTGACATAGCTGTCACCATTAAATTGGACTAAATGAGCTTGACATTTATACCGCTTGGCCCAATGGCGTAGATTTCTAACTTGTTGTTTTCTCGAAGAATAATAATTGTCTTAATTTTCCGTGTTTCCAATTCCATAAACTTTTATATAATGGGACGTACGTATTTCTATAATATAAGTACAGTATAGTGATGATCCCAATGTTCGTTTGAACACTCACCTAAATATAACAAAGAATTATATGAATTGTCCAACATGTAGAGATAAAATTAAAGTTTGCATACATCTTCTTGAAAATAAAAACTTTTTATTTTCATTTTTGAAAATACTCGACAACTCGGTTATTAACTCATTAACTGCAATAGTACGAGACTTGCATTCTTTTTCGTATAGACATGCAGCTACAACATAAAATAGACCGTGATGTCAAGCACTCATCTGAAGTCCTCTTGTGGTAATTTTAACTAACTAAACTTGTCGTGCCTCATTTGTTATTATTCATTTAAACGTCCTTTTGTAATCCTCTTTACGTTCTCTCAACACACTTCCTTTTATATTTTTTATACTTATAAAATTGTGCGGGGATAGTTGAAAACACAAAAGTCGTCTTTTTATAAATAGCTAATTAACAAATATTCCTCCATCTGTGTTTTTTAGCGAGGCATTCACTACCGTACTTACACTTTTTTTTGTTAAAGTTTATTTTTATTTTTAGTAACAACGCTGCGTAATAATGGAACACATCCTTTACATTTGGCTTTGAAAACATTTTAAAACTATAATTTGAACATGTTTGTCATACCATTTTTCTATAACCATGTTTTATAACCTGTTCAGGTTGAACGCATATATGACAACTACTCTAATGGAGTAGACCAACACTTTAGCTCAGACGGTAGGGTTTTTGTCTTATGAACTAAGGGTCCCAGGTTCGATTCCTGGCTTAGCTACAAAATTTATTATTTGTGAAATGTGGGTTTCCTCTCTCACAGTGATAAATTAACAGCCAGGGACTGGGTGTTACGTCTGTTCTAGATTTAATTGATTTTATAAGTCGTGTGCTGATATAACCGGTCGGTTCAGAAAGCGCAAGATAAAAACAAAAAATAAATGACAAATGAAAAATCTAATGGGATAGGGAGGAGTAAGGAAGCATTTTAGAGGTAATATACACGCACTTGCATGGAAGGAGAGTGGGAGATTATTTAGGAAAAAACACCTTTCAGTTGACACAATCAGGATTCTAACTCCGATCTCCCTCTCATCAGCAGGCCAGTCTAACACGAGACTAAAGCCTTAGACCATCCGACCACCGAAGCGGGTACACATTGCATTCAGGTGGGTGTATTTTTATAAAGTGCCACTTAATTTAATAAGGTCCGATGCCTTGGTAGCGCGTATACCCACTGAACCAAGGGTCCCGAGTTTGACTCCCGGTATGGACAAAAAATGAATATTTGTGAAATTGGAGCTTTCCTGTAAACAATTGTGAATTGACGGCCAGTTCTTGAATTAAATTAGTTTGTAAGTCATGTATTTATATAATCAGTATGAATAATAATACTGTTTTATGATAATTGCAATGCTAAGCCATTTCAGCTTGAATGTCATATAGCACAAAAATCTCATTTACAAGAACATATAAATAATAATAGCTATAAATATTACTAAAAACAAACTAAAGACGTTAGTGTTTTGATCTTTTGTTTCTTTTATCTTGATAAAACATGGAAATCCCTTTCCAAATGGCAATTAAAACAAGTCAACTATGTGATATACACAAAACTAAGAGTCAATTTAACAGATAAGTGACCCGCTTTCTATTATCTTAAAGATATTAATTTTAAAATTCTGCAATATATGAAATCCCGAATAAGCAAGCATATATTTTAAAACATAGCTAAATGCTAGTTACATTAGCACTTATCTTTTGTTTATCAACATCATAGATAAAAGAAAGTCGGAATGAAAAACGTCTATATAAATCGCTACTGTCACTTGACCTATATTTATATACGAATCTTTTATGTTTGATTTCATTACTACAAGTATATTGTCCAATCGTATAAATGTTTTCAAACTTCAAGTTACCAGTTTTAATTTTTGTTTCACAGAATATTTGTTACATTACGTATTATTTTTTTAAGTGCCAAGTTAGAATATGAAGTTATTTATATTAATGCTAGTAAGTCAAATGAGTATCAGTTTTTATCATATTACTTAAAATTAGACGGAATTTTAAGTAAATTGACCAATTTTTATCTTGGATAAGGTTAAAAAATAGCACTGGGTGTAAACCACCCTAAATATAGCTAATTGGAGATTTAAGCCCTGCATCCAAGTTTCGAATCCTCTTACCACAATCTTTGGAGACCAAACTTTTGGTCACCTCATTAGGTTGATACAAGAAGAAAAAAAATAATTGAGGACGATGAAAACACAAGACTGAGAAAGTTTCGTTGATGCAGCCGACCAGAGTTGAAGGCTGAGATCCAAACCATAGTTTGTAAATATAGCCGCGAAATTAACCTCTCCACTTTGTATCGTATCTTTTACAGATCGGCGAACACGTGGTCTAAGGCGTCAGTATCGTAATAGCCTGAATTGTCCCTATTGGGTAAGTTGAGGTTCGAGTCTCGACAAGGTGTACTAGTGGTCGAAGTTTTCCCCATGGGACTTAGCCCTGTGGTTTTCCAATCCTCTCTCGGTGATTATGTGCATACACCCCCTCTAAGTTAAATCAGTATTTTGGAAGGAAATATTTTAGAAAATACTTATTATTTGGGCATCAATAATGATAGTGTTTTACTTTATTTTAAAGTTATTGATAATATCTATCAAAAGTGACAGCATAAGATCACATGACTTGATTTGTGAGAACGGTAAAGTAGATCTAACTTTTCTAGCGGTCGGATGAGTCTCTTACTATGAAAACTTAACTTTACCTACCTCATCCCTTTGAATTAAGAGGTTAGTAACAATGCTTCCGTTCCGCGAGATCTGTCTGATCAGCCCACTTGTCTGCAATACTTTTATAGTCTTATTACTACCTATCCTCCAGTCATACACACACAAAATATGGTAGTTTAATTTCATTGTGTACATAATCTTGAATAACATAAAATATATAACAATTTCAAATGGTACTATTTTCTGATCACTTTAGATACTTGATTGTGAGAATTTGTATTTACATAAGTTAATAAATACTGCTTAGAGTATTTCATTAACCCACATAAACATCTGGGAAAGTGTAAGTTTTTAAATATTTCAAATATAGTTTAATGATTCTAATTATATAACCTCAAATATCTACTATAGTTTTATATTGTTTATCACGTGGATTACCGTTAGATTTTTATGATCTAGCTTGCTGGTGTTGGGGAAGGGGGGGGTCAGGGTTCGAATTCCAGTTGAGTACATTATTATTATTATTAGCACCACGTCTTACTACCCATTCGGGTTATCCGCACTTACGTTAATGTGTAATGAATGGTAGGGTGATTGTGAGATGAAATGGAGGTCCTACAGTTTAACGTGGGATCCGAACCACGGTGGAGGCCTGGCATTCCACACATTCACAAGTTGTGATTAAGTTGGGTACACAAAAGGCTATTTTTATCATATGTTTTCTAAATTACTCCTTTTTCAGACGTTACCTACTAGCGTGATTAAAATGTGCATAATTTGGAGAGGTAGTAGGACGCGCTGCAAAAACAAAAGTATAAAATATATATTTACACAAACCTTTTTCTATAGGCTGTGGCCCGCAATACGCCCCGAATGTGTGATTCTGGCTCTTCGACTAATTTGAGTAAGAGACCACTTGACCACAGAGCAAATAAAAGTAAGTTGATTACTTTAAGAGCTCGTCTCAAACCACAATTAACACCTAAACTAACAATTTTACCATTAAAAAAATATAACAGTGAAAAACCCTTATTTTAAAATTTACTAAACGATTTCACTGTTTTTAAGAGTGAAGGTCTGAGAGAACAGTTCTCCGATGCGAGTTCTGGTTTGAGCGTAATCATATACAGTACAGTATCAATTTTTAGAGTTAATCGGCCGCAAGATTGACACGAGTTATAAGAAAAGAGTCTTCCCATGAAAATCCAGGTATGTGCATGAGAACTAGCTTACACTCATATCGATGGGAATATGGACAAAGGCATCAGTCTCATCTAGTCTGGTTTGCTAATGACGTGAGGGTTGGGATTCAAATACCAGCCAGATGTTTTGAAGTGGTTTTGTCTTTATTCTATTTTAGCTCCGCGTTTTACGACTTGTTCATTTTATATGCATATTTACTAATTACTTTAATGAGTTAGGGGTAAGGAAGGTTGAATTTAAAGGAAAGGGGGAGGTGATTGACAAACAATTTAGGGTAAACCACCCTCAGTATACTCTATAGGAATTCAAACCCTGATCTCCCCGTTATCGGCAGTCAAGTCTATTGAAAAAGTGACGCCTTAGACCATGCGACCAGTGAAACGCGTTTGAATATAGTTTTAGCTGAGCCATCTCACGGAAAACAAATCTCTCTCTTTTTCCTCTCTACGTAAGCTGGAAGGAGTAATATCCATGAACTATAGAGGGTTGAATATCTTTCTAGCGGTGGATGTGAGGAGAATACGTTTTATCTTGAGGAGCTGAAAGCTGATAGGAGGGAGTTCTTATCGGCCAACGTATAGCTTGGACGAGAATATTAATTAGCGTTTAGTATGACATAAATCTCGGCGCCAAGGGCCATAGTGAAATTAATGGAATATTGATTCCAAGGCGTTGTGCGTATATGAATCCAGTGATTTACACTTGCGCGATATGAGGGTAGGTGGTTCGTTGGCGTGGGGCCTGGTATGGTTCAATAATGAGTTTATCAGGCGCCAGATGTAATCCAGGGTTCAATTAATAGTAAATTACTTTGTGTAGCTGGAAGTGACCGTGGGAGAAAGTTGGGTCACGTAGCTCAGTGTGAAGTGCCCCTTGCTTGCCTTTATTCATGTCTTAATACATTTAATAAGACAGATTATAGAAGTTTAAGATTTGAATATTTATGCTATTTTAGGGGTTAATTTGAATACCACTTTCTAAACAATTAAATATCTCAGCAAACGATTTAAAAACTAATTATTTATTTTTGTGTTTTCTCCACGTGTTACTGTCCATTCGGGCTGTTCAATACAAACACAAGAACAGTGTGGATTATGAAGGTAAAACTTGGGTGAAATGTACCCGAATTTGTGTGGACGTGTATTGGTAAACCATTTAGGAAAAGTGGTCACATGGTCCAAAGAGTCATTCTCACAATAAACTAGACGCCCTATGACGGGGATATCGTAGCTCGATTCCATTTGGGTGTAATGAGGGTGGTTTTCCTAAATAGTTTCCCCACTCTCCCTCCACACAAATGTGGGTACATTCCTCTAAATTTAACCTTACTCATCCCTAACACCACTAGCGTAATTAGTACACAAGCGTGTAAGACTCGCTGCTAAAATAATACATATGTACCACAAGTCTATAAAAGATTATCCCTTAAAATAATGAATGATGTATGACTCTTAGAACAGAACGAATCTCTATATCTGTGAGACAAAGCATTGGTATGCAAATCCACCAAAATTACTGGATTAAGTGTAATATCCCCATGTAGTTTTTAAACTTTGTTTGAGTTACGTTTAAGGATCACAACGGACACACACTAACTAGCTTTAATATATTTAATATTATGACAATTTTCTCTTATTCTCGTATCATTTGAAACCCTAATGATTCAGTCATGTTTGTTGAGAGTATGCATGATATGAATAATTATGATTCTCATGAAAAAATACCACTGAATTACAATATTATAGACACATGAATCATTTCCATTCGGTGGCGTGCACAAAGGTTTAACGCAAGGGAACAAATGAGACTGTTAATTACTTAGTTACATAACGCGTGTAAGCTCCTAGTGTGTTTTCATAAAGGTTGGTTTGTTTGTTCATTTAGAAGTAACAATAATGAAAGACAGAAAAACCTCGAAAAGCTAGTCCATCCTCATGAACTGAATTTTAGTTTATAAGCTTAACGTCTTACAGTCCGTTTCCGTTATCTGGAGCATACAAAAAATGAAGGAAGGTTATTATTAAAAAAATTTACGAAAATTTTACTGAAATTCGAACCTGATCCCAGCCTCCTAGGACTTGGGTCTGAGAAGATATGAACCGATCTCACGCATGAATAACCGGGCAATTAGGTACACAACCTGAAAATATACCTGAAGCATGGTCTTCTAAATTCCGCACCTGAAAATATCGGAACTGAGATAAGTTTGATAGCTGTTTTTTATTTTTAAATAATCACGTTTCAATATTATTTTCTCGTAACCACATAGGAGAGAGGAAGTATTGTTAACATAAAAAAATAATCGAGATTTTGATGAAGGTCGACGTTTCATAAGCCCCTGAAACAAAAAAAAAGTGTATTTCGCAATATCTTATATCTGTTCATTGGCTTAGGGCCAAAACCATTTTACCGATCGGACTGAAAGTTGGTGTGTAGTGGTCTGATAAGGTTCCCCAGAGAGGTTTCAGGGAATTTTTGATCTTACCTTAAAATTAAGTGTAGTTTACTTAAGGGTAAAAAGAAAAATAAGCGATTTTCTCGAAAACGGCTATAACGAGTTTTATAAAATATCGTATCGATGCACAGCTTTTCAACGCCTTTTCGGTCTCTAGGTCTATGTTCCATTTCCTTAATCTATAAGATCGTCCCTACTAAAATCGACATAGTGTGTACTCCCCTCACCATATCGTGGCTGTGCCATTATATTATATACATATATTAATGTTTTTACAATGGCGGAGCAATCAATTTGTTAATCGATGTGTTTAGTACATGAAGTGATTTCTTTCGACAACGATCCACAAAGATTTAAAGAGAAAATTTTATTAATAAAAAAAAAAAGCTTATAAGCCAAGAATATACCCCAAAAAATTAATTTAAAAAATATTCAAAGCTTAAACTTCAGAAAACCATTTTAACTTTTAACAGAAATTTCTTGAGTACACCACAAACCAGACTGAAAAACTTATAATAATTAATTTCCAGGATTATCAATAGTTTAAATATGTTGAGAAGTAATGACGAAATCTCTCTAATTTATGTTAGTTGATGAATGTAATGACGCTATTAAGACAAAGTTTTTGATGTCATAAAAAGGATCTTTATTTGTGAACTCTCACAAAAATCACAAAAAATCTTAGCTTACGATTGGTGGAAGGGGACGCGAAAAAGACCAATGTTTTTGCATTTTTTATAGCAAAACAATTTTAGATCAAAATAAATAAATTAATTCTCCAGTAGAAATATAGAGTTTAATTTTCTTCACATGGTAACTTCTAACAGTTCTTGAATGTCTGTAAGGAGTGTTCTAGAATTTGATGAACATTTTATTTTCGTCATTTAAAAAGTTTATCATCTAATGCTGCTATACTCATGATAGATAATCAAGATTTGTTGATATAACCAAGTGAACATTAACCTCTATGTTTATACTGGAGGAATATATTATTTATTTTGACCAAAAAGTTTTTGCATCAAAAACTGCAAAAACACTTTCCTTTTATTGCGAACCCTTCCCCCTCCCCCCCTAACCCAATCCAGATGACTTGGGCAAACGATAAAGTTGTCTTAGGAGATTTTTCACTTGGATAAGGCTCTTATATTTAATATTTTCAGGGTGTAACAGAGTGAAAGCATTTAAGTTAGAAAAAAAAACAACTATTAGTTCTCAAAGTACTCGCTATACCTCACCTAAACTTTGATGTTTCCAAAATTAAGAGGAAATACATTTTTTATTGGCACTCAACAAATTCGAAAATGTCACAGTTGAATTAATGCAGCTCCCTCCATCACACTTGTGGACACACGGGTAAAGGCGTCAGTTTAGTTTGTGGGGATGAGGAGTTTGAAGTTAGAGTCCCGGCTAGGTATACCAAGGTGTTTTATTCTTAGATGGGTTTTCGCTCTCCCATTTTAAAAATGCAGTTACACATTTTCTAAAAGTCTATCTTCCCCATTCCAACTCCATTATGAGTGCCTATAACCCAAACTGGTAGTAAGACGGGAGGCCAAAAATTAAAAGGGGAGGAAAAAACTATCTTATCATTGACTTTTTTTACACGCAACATAGTGCAGTATATAACTGAGAAAAGGAAATTTGGGACATGTTTATGTCACTAACCCATTTTTTAATCATATCAATCATGCACTGGGGCATTGAGTTGATAAATACATACAGTCATAAAAACATAATTGTATTCAATGCAGAAAAAACCTAGCTCTTATTCTATGAATATCAATTTTTTTTTAGTATTCAGTCTAAATGAAACTTCTGCACTGCGATTTAACGCTCTCCTAACAGGCCCCTTAAGAGAGGTTGAAATGTCGTAAAAAAAACTGCCTTTGGCTTATCTCGGGCCAATATCGACCGTTCGGGTCATTGAAATCTCCTCGCCATTAGACTTCAGACGTCATATTATTGTTATACCCCAACTATGCGTGATAGCACTCAAACTGACGACAGCGAAAGAAACTAAAACTAGACGACTATGGATGAAAAGTGAAATGATATAAAGTTAAACTGTTAGGAAAATTATAAGGGGTAGTGGATAGTGGGAAATGGAGGAGACGTATGTTAAAGGCTATCAGAACAATCTAGCAACCACAAAGCACCGGACCAACATTGAAGTTTATCGATGTCAACAGGGAGGTTGTGGTTAAAATCTCGGATGGATACATTAAAGATGTCTTTCCAATCGCGATGTATAGCCGTGATTTTCCCATTCCATATTCCCGCTGGTCTGGGTGCATTTCCTCCCGTGACGATACATTAACCTTTTCAAAGTTTTACCAGAGTCTACATCATAAAATGGCGTTAACCAAAGGACGAAATGGTTTTACTCCTCTCTCTGGCTCTACCCAACTGTATTTGATGCTTGTCCACTGCCATCATTTCTCAACTTGACTCTACCCAACTGTATTTTCTGCTTGTCCATTGCCATCATTTATCAACTTGGCTCTACCCAAATGTATTTGATGCTTGTACACTGCCATAATTTATCAACTTGGCTCTACCCAACTGTATTTTCTGCTTGTCCATTGCCATCATTTCTCAACTTGACTCTACCCAACTGTATTTGATGCTTGTCCACTGCCATAATTTCTCAACTTGATTCTACCCAACTGTATTTTCTGCTTGTCCATTGCCATCCTTTCTCAACTTGACTCTAAACAACTGTATTTTCTGCTTGTCCATTGTCATCATTTATCAAATTGGCTCTACCCAAATGTATTTTCTGCTTGTCCATTGCCATAATTTCTCAACTTGACTCTACCCAACTGTATTTTCTGCTGGTCCACTGCCATCATTTATCAACTTGGCTCTACCCAACTGTATTTTCTGCTTGTCCACTGCCATCATTTATCAACTTGGCTCTACCCAACTGTATTTTCTGCTTGTCCATTGCCATCATTTATCAACTTGGCTCTACCCAACTGTATTTTCTGCTTGTCCATTGCCATCTTTTTTCAACTTGGCTCTACCCAAATGTATTTGATGTTTGCCCATTGCCATTATTTCTCAACTTGACTCTACCCAACTGTATTTTCTGCTTGTCCACTGCCATCATTTATCAACATGGCTCTACCCAACTGTATTTTCCGCTTGTCCATTGCCATCATTTATCAACTTGGCTCTACCCAACTGTATTTTCTGCTTGTACATTGCCATCCTTTCTCAACTTGACTCTACCCAACTCTATTTTCTGCTTGTCCATTGCCATCATTTATCAACCTGGCTCTACCCAACTGTATTTTCTGCTTGTCCATTGCCATCATTTCTCAACTTGACTCTACCCAACTCTATTTTCTGCTTGTCCATTGCCATCATTTATCAACTTGGCTCTACCCAAATGTATTTGATGCTTGTCCATTGCCATTATTTCTCAACTTGACTCAACCCAACTGTATTTTCTGCGTGTCCACTGCCATCATTTTTCAACTTGACTCTACCCAAATGTATTTGATGCTTGTCCATTGCCATCATTTCTAAACTTGACTCTACCCAACTGTAGTTGATGCTTGTCCATTTCCATCATTTCTCATCTTGGCTCTACCCAATTGTATTTGTTGCTTGCTCATTGTCACCATTTCTTGGCCTGGCTCTATCCAACTTTAATTTATTCTTTCCCATTGTAAAATTTTCTCGACCTGGCTCTTTTCACAAAATAAAGAGTTCAAAGAATTCAATTTCAGACAACATTATGCCTGTAAACTAGCGAAAACCTTAACGGCAGACAGTAATCGATTCAGTTTCTAAAACTCCAACCATCCCCATGCATCCATCTCACATAAACTTGAACATAGAGTATTCCCATAAGTCAATTTGCCGGCCCTAGCTTAATGTTCCCATCACACTCCACCTACGCACGTATTTTATCGACCGAGCCTTTTACACAAAATGTTGTGCTCCCAAGTAATATAATTTAAACGCCAGATTTCACTGATATCGGTAGTTCCACTGTGATGTTGTGTATTTTGTATGTAATTAGTTTATTTTCGCCACGTCTCACTGCCCATTCGGGTCATGCGCATTTATATTATTCATCCTAATATGATATAAATTCCAAGTTTAATGTTCCCACATATTTTCGGAGGGAGAGCGGGAAAATATGTAGGAAAAATCACTCCCATTATACCCGAAGGGATTCTAACCACAATCATTGGCAGTCCTGTCTATTGCGGAAGCGATGAAGTATTAGATCAATTAAACGGGCTATAATTTAGTGTTAGCTCGTTGATTATTAACGAATCTCTAATATAAGTGAAACTTAGGAGGAGATTAAAGTTGAAAGAAGCTTATCAGTATGCATCCAAATAAAGGTTTAGAAACTAAATTGCAGAAAATATTTTAAAAAAAAACCCATTCATAAGTGCATTCTGTTCGGTACCATTTACGTTAGTTAGCAAATGTGTGCTACTGTAAATTTAATACAGTTGATATTGACTTATTAATTCAAAAGGTAGGGATGAGGAATGTAGTTTAAAGAACGTGCACTCATATCAGAGTGAAGAGAGGATGGGAAATCCACATTTATAAATAACTTCTGTAAAATAAGCCCCAGTGCATCCAGCCTAGATTTGAGCCTCGACCTCCTCGTCACCGTAAATCCAGTATAATATAGATACTAACGCCTTTGTCTGTGTAACTATGGCTAACATCTATCTCTGCTGGTAAAGGTTTCTAATTTATATATTCGTTAAGCAATCACTACATTTTTATTTGTAAGCATCTTCTATTTTTAAAATATTGTAACATGACCAAGAAGGGAATAGGGGTGGGGGCGGGGGTCACGGGCTGTTCACACCTAACCTCACCGCTTAAACGATTAATTATTTTAAGGATACTGGGTTGCTTTACCTTTAGAAGCTGTAACATAAATGTTTTATTTTTTTAACACTGCATCTTACTACCCTCTTCGGGTTATATACATATGTACTAATTACGATAGTGTATTAAGGATGCGGTAAGTTGAATTAAAAGTAAGTGTACTTACATTTGCATGGGAGGGAAAGTGTCAAACTATTTAGGAAATAAAATTAAGAGTTTGTTTGTCTGTCATGAGCATTGTGTTTTATCTACCGCACGCAGAGGTAGTAAATTTAAATACTAGTAGTTCCTGTGCATGAACATGTGCACCTAAAAGCTGGAATTTTTGAATTTTGACTATAATTTTAATTAATTAAACTGTACATGATTAGTGACTTTGAGCAATGAATAACCAGCTAATTAGTAGAGTATGTGTATATTAAGTAAAAATAAATAGGATTGATTACCGTTGACTAAGTGTTTTGTTTTTAACTGGATGGATTTGAGTGGTACGTACTTGTCTTAAAACGCAACTCGGGCACTGAAATTGAACTATTGATTATATAGGGATGTTTAGCGAGAATGTACCCTCATAATCGCAGAGAGAGAATGAACACACCAATAGTAAAAATCACATGTGAAAACCACCCTGAGTAAATCCGGCTAGGAATCAAACTTCAAGCTCCATCCAAGATGACCTAATACCCTGAGAGTTTAATACTTTTAGAATTATCAGCTCCCATTTGAAGGTACCTTTCGTCAGCCCTGTAAGATAGCATGCCACTATGGAGTAGCCTAGGGTCATAGTGTAATTCGTCAAGGTAAGACTGCTTGCTACTTTTCAGGGTAAACGGAATGTACATAAACATCGATGCTACAAAAGTTAATATTAAAGAAAGTAAGCGAGATTTAATGTATTTCAGACTAGTATTTTTTGTATACTAATGGGCAATGGTTGCTAAATAAATATGGAAAAGTATCAATACGTTACTAATATTGATACCTTCCTCCAATGATCATATATTTTTATTCGATATTTTTGTTTTGCTACACTTACTCATACGGTACCGAAAGAATTTTTTTTATAACTATTTATGTATTTGTCAGAGTAATTTAATATGTTTAAGCCTACATTTTGACAGCTCGATTTAAATTTTCCGCGGCTTAGTTGAGAATTGAAATGTACACTTAATAACTAGAATATTATATTAATGTGATTACAGAATTATTATTTTTACGTGGTATGAGACATGGTACGTGAAAAATTATTTTAATATAAGAGTTTGATTTTTTACTGCCATACAAGAACAACCATTATAAGGATTTTAAAAACATCAAAATTTGTAGACATAAAACATGCACAAACAATTTTTTTTGTAGGGAATTTCCTGCTTATTCTTTCGATATTGATGACTATTGTTACCGATACTTTTCTTTCGATAAAAGTAGGGGATCCGTATTCTTCCCTAGTTTTGTGGACTCTTTTATATTCACCTCGTCCGCGCCCAATACATACCCCTATTTTGTTGAGAACTCCCCTTCAAAATGACCTGGAACAGTATGTGGCTGGCTACTGCACTCAAGGGAGATTTCCTCCCCCTCACCCCATTCTCCACGAGCGAGCTATGGTAAAGTATAACCCCCCTTCCCTCCCTGCGTGAGCAGAAGGGAGAGAACGACTCCTAGCAGTGCAATCTCCGCTTAATGAGGACTAAATGAACACAATTTTACGACATTCCAGACATGGGAAGGACCTGCGAGGGTAGACCACCGTGTCCGACCCGACTGATGTGATAAATTCTCCCTTGCAACTTTTCAGCGGAAAGGGCAAGAAGGGTTTGGGGGGAGGGTGCAAGGTTCAGGACAACCCCACTCAACTGTCCAATACTAATTGTTACAAATCCCGACCGCTTTAACTTTTAGGTCGGGGCTAGAGGAATAATAAAAAAGAAAAAAGAAAACGTAGTTTGAGAGGGTAAGGGGGACTTAATTTAGAAAAGGTATGTGAGAGTTTTTTCATTGTTTAAGTGCAAAGTAATATGATTAATCGTGAAATAAATATATCAATTTAATGATGATTTTTTTGCTTAATCGGAATGATATTTATCTTTATTTCAACTAGATATGAACTTTTTAATTAATAATTTGATAATTATACTAATATTATAAAAATAAGCTGGTGTATCTTTGTCGCTGCCTACCATCTCGGACCCGGTTACTTTTGTGCTTATCCCAACTAGTTATCAGGCAGCGATTGTACTATCTGGATCCAAACAGGAAATTCAGGTGTGTCAAAAATTATTAAAATAAACAGCAGACCCAAATCAAATTTGACTAAAAATATTAAGAGCACTAGATATGTTTGCTGCCATTAACTGTTGCATTTTTTTCCTTCCACATATTGTTTTTTCCTTTGAATAGATTGCCTTCTCTGAGAAACTTTATCAGCACTATTAGTTTTGACATATCCTTTGCTTTGTATTTCTTTCAGTGCATTTATTACTAAAAATATATTGGGTAGGTAATGATAAAACAATTAGCTTAACTTTAAATGGAATTCCTCACAGCTATTTGTAGTTCTTATTGTACTCAAAGAAAAGTCTTCCCAAACGGGAGGAGGAAAATCACAATCAATAGAATCATAACTTAGTCTGTGAAAGCTTAGACTTTAGGTACTTGGGGTTTAATGGACATTAAAACATCCGTGAAAACTTCGTCAATATTACTGTTTTCAAGAAATGGCAAACCAAAAACAACTTTAAGAATTTTTAATCTCAGAACATTTTTTTCCTGTACTCCCAAGTAATCCCAATACTTACCAATTTTTAAAACAATTTTGACCTAATTGAAATCCGCAATATTTTAAAGTGACATTTTGCCAAACTTACAAATGAATAGACTTTTAAAAATCTGCATACATTTTGAGAGTACAGAACGTCACTCCCGGCTTACCACATTCATAGATCACAGCCTCGAGTGCTTTTGAGTAACATAAAGTAGTTTTGCCAGGTAAAAACCACACGGAATATAATTACCGTTCAACATTCCATGAATTATAAACATTTGTTGGAACAATTTAAGCACAAACGTATAACCCGAACGGTTAGTAAGACGCGGTGCTGAAAAAAAAATTGTACTCTTAATGCCCCATCAACAAACACACTCTTAAATTGTAATAAGAACTTTAAATTAGTCTCCCAAGAAAATATCGCGATATTATTTTAGCAATCATTAACAATCATTATCGTTTCTCCTTTATTTGTTTTTACGACGAGGTTCTCTAAGCTTTAGTAAGGTTGTGTAAGATCTTGGGGAAATTTAGGCCTGACAAATGACCTAGCTCAATGAATATTTTTACGAATGAACGTTAATTAATGTTTCATTTTGATGATTTCTTTGGAGTTCATGGTATAAAAGTTTATAAGGCTTCTCAGTTAAATGTTAATTTGCTTTGAGTTTAAATCTCTGGTTTTAATTTCTTTTGGTTTAGTATGCTTTCTGGTTCATGGCTATGTTCCAATTACACACTCAACCATTACTTTTTTAAACTTAACTTTCAAAAATCAGTTACAGTTCGCTTTGACACATTTTCAATATTCAATTTCATCAGTTAACTTTTTATAACACCTTTTTTTGTGTTCATTAATAACTATTAGTCTTTCCCCAATTGACTCCTCATAATTTCAAACTCCATGTTGAAACTTATGACTACGCACGTTACACTTCCACCCCGAGGAAATCGAACATGAAAGATAATTACGTCATTGCTAGTTCCTGATAGTACCACCTAAAGTTTCCATGGTCGTAGTTTTACTTATGACCTCTCCATAAATGTCGATAAAATTCCATACTATTCTAATGCCCTCGGCAGTGTGGCCACCACTGAGTAGTATTGCAAGCAATCTTACACAGTGGAGCAATTATTAAACTATTATTTATTTTATCCTCATGTAAAGTGAATTTGTAATTTATTGAACCTGATATGTATTGTAAGATTTACTAGAGCGACTGTAATATATTCATACGCCTATTCATGTAGCGTTAAGTGCCGTCATTATTCTAACAGCTGGAAACTAAATAGTATTTGTATTAATATTTCAAGAGTTAACAGCATATGGCTACATAAAAGTATGTCTAGTGGCATTTATAGCTGATGAACAAGGTTCGATAAATCATAAATGGATCAATCACATTTAAATATATATTGTGTATTTGTTTTTGGACAGTACCTAACGATTCTATATATTTTATACCATGGTCAAATTGGTAATCCTCTTTCAAAATCGGTTGTTAGGTCAGCGTATGCATATTCAAGTTTTATGTTTGACCTTGTTTGACCCAGGAAGATAATTTCAACACAAAAGTGATTTCCCACTTTTATCCAAGCAAATGTTAGTTCGTTTACATTTGATTATATTTATTATCTTAGATTAACTTATTAATAAGTATTGTCACCCACTTTGGTGGCCGCATGGTCTAACGCACTACTCTTTTGTTGGACTAGACCACCGATGACGGGGAGATCCTGTTTCGAATATAGGTCGGGTGTATTGATAGTGTTTTTTTCCAAAATGGATTTCCGCACTTCCTCCACGCAAGTGAGGATACACTTTCTCTAAATATATCCTTTATTATCCTTAAAACCATTAGAGTAATTAATCCATAAGCGTATAGCCCGAACGGGTAATAAAACGCGGTGCTAATAAATAACTATTGCCATCCGCATCATTAGTCATTTGATCTAACGCGTAACTCGCATGTTGGGCTGAATACCTGGTGTTGGGGTTAATCTGGGATCGAATCTGGTTGAGTGAGAATGCATTTTCCTAAATGGTTTCCAGCTCCACCTAAACGAAAATGCGTTATACCTTCCTTATTCCTTTTCCATTAGCGTAATTTAATATAGGTCTATGCGTAAAACCCAAATAGGTACTAAGAAGTGGAGAAAAACTAAACCAAAAAACTCTTGGGTTTGATATATTATTGATAGGAGTGTGCTGCGTAAGTCACTTTTTAAATACGAAACGAAGTTGAAGCGAAGTTTGAAACGTGCGAAGATAAGTCCAAATCGAAGATGGGGGATTTTGTTGTCACTTAAATAAACCATTATGTACTGTACATCTAGGTCCAAACAAGGGCTCAGATAAAAAGTCAAAACACACAATATTCTTTTATATTGACATATATAAATTTATTTCTCGTGGTCTGTATTTCTTACGTAATACTCCTGTATATTAGATTCTTTTGTCATTTCCCACCTGGCACACTATTCATCACCAGTAGTATTATTCATTGAACCATTTGGAATAGTATTGACAATACCAAAGACGCTATGAAAAACTTCTGTATCAAAAATGCATTTATAAATTCGTCTTAAATAATTCAAAATGATAGATTATTAAGGACTAAACATTGGTGGAAAGCAAAGAATATAGCATAACTAAAAGGTTTTTATATGATATTATATTTTATTCATACCAGTGGCAGTCATTCTAAGGTGTTGCAACTTGACGGGTATTTTAATTTTTACAAAATAATATTGGTGATACTGAATATAAGATATTTTATTCTTACCCACTTTTTATCCATGCTTACGTCATGGCTGTTGTTATTTAATTACTAGTTGGTGCTAAACTACTGAAGTAGCTGTTCTAAAACTATCATATCTTGAAATATGTAATGTTTAGGGATATATATTAAATCAGTTAATAATTTATCGAAGTTTTAACCTTACTTCGAAATGTTTCAAAGATGCGAGGGTTATTTTAGGTGTTGAAGTGAAAGAGATTTGACCTTCGACCTCAATATTTTGAAGCATCGCACATTTATTGATATAAAGTCTCATTTTCAAATAAGCATTTAAATATTTTATAAATTAATTGTAATGTTAGGTCTAGAATAAAATAGTAAATTTAGTGATTTCTAAAAAAGATGAAGCTTCAGCAGCCAATGTAGGTCTACGACCTCCTAATGTCCCGTTGGTATTCGTGTTTGATTCCCGTTTGGTACTTTGAGAGAAGATTTATTAGGTAAGTAGCACAGCGGATTTTCTTGCTGGGTATCCACTACAATAAGGAGGTCCCAGAACACATATTAAATAAATCACAGGCACTGCTAGCGCACGAGTACTGATTGATGAATACCTATACCTCGGTTGGAATATATAACGTTTAACTTTAAACGTTGAGCAACCCTTCTCGGGGGATTTGGTTCAAATCTTGGTTAGGGTGGATTTTAGACATCACGTGGTTTGATGAATGAAACCAGTGAGTGATTCGGGGCTTACTATATTTTCTGAAACCGGCGCAAATACCCTGCACCTTATTTGATAATAGATATAACATTTTTAATAGCTTGGAGCTGGCATAAGTTAAAAAAAAGGAACAGGGTAGCGAGAGGAACGTTAGTAGAATGGTTGTAGGAAGAAATTTTTATAAATACTTTGTTTGGTTAACGTTGATATTATATCTCAATATTGTTGGTGTTCTTTTATAGTTATTTATATTGTACTAAATTTTTAAGCCCGTCTTTGACAGGCGGATGTCAATATTACCCAACTTAATAAAACAAAAAATTCAATTTGTAGATGCATGAAAAGTTAGGTTTTGTTAAGGTTGGGCTATCTTGTTAAAAAATATATATATTTCTGTCACTTAATATATTAATTTAGAGTGGCTAAAGTGATAGTTAATTAAATTTATTTTATTTTTGATAAATCCATTAGATTATATCTTTATATATTAGGCCTATGTTTTTTGTGAATTATGTAGGGATTTTCGGAATCACTGTTCCCTGATTTGATTCTTCAACGACTTTAACCCTTACGTCTGTTGAACTTCCCACCCTGGAAACAGCCACGCAAAATTTGCCATGGCTGAAAGCTGACTTGAGCAGATACATACAAACCCTATTCAAGGTTTTACCTTGTGCCTTATTAAGAACGCTAGTTTAACTGAGAACTGCCTCCTTCTAAAAATAAAAGGGATGTCAGGATCTACAGGAGCCAAATCAATTTTTGGTATGAAATACATATTCTCAATAGATGAACCTGTTAAAATTGTTGCGTAAATTAGATTTGCATCAATGTTGTCACTACTAGGCGTGTTTCATTGCACAGGCTTTGTTTAGTACAGTATTTAAGTTCCTGAGGAGCATTATTATACTTCCTATTTTTAATTTTAATTTGTGTGACGGCATTCTTGAAGATGTCAAACTGTTTAAAAACCCTACTGGATAGTTGTCTTTTTCCCACTCATTCTCACAGTGCTGTAAACAATGAGACTCTTCTTCTAAAATACTCAATACGTCCTCATTGGTTTGAGCATCTTCATTGTGTGGACACAGGATAGTTGTAATAGAAGATTTCGAAATATCAATTGGAGGCACCCTATTTCTAAATGTATTTGGGTGTAGTCTGAATTCATACAAAACATCTACTATAATGATGATCACCAACATTTAAAAACACAATAAAAATTCATTAATATTATTTTTAGTTAAACGTCAAAAAATACATTTGCCAAAAAGTACTTTTTACCACATAGCGTCAATACAAACGAACCAAATAAACTCTAAAATTAGGTGATCGTGTATATTTCCTGCAATTTATATTTGGATTTCAATTTGGAGTAAACTGTTTCAGTGGCCACAGGGCTTGAATCCTGATAGGGTATACTGATGGGGGTTTTCCCTAAATTGTTTTCCATTCTCCCTCCACGCAAATGTGAATACGCTTCTTCAAAAACTAAACCATCCTAATCTCTAACACATTAGCGTAATTATTAAATAGACGTATAATACGAACGGCTAGTAAGTATTGAAGCTCTAGCGTTAACACATAATATACACACACAAACAAACAATCGAAAACTTGTTTTATATCAAGTTATGTCATTTTCTCTCTTTTAATTAGAATAGTAGTCGGTTTGTATGAATACATTATCTAGGATATGCAGATTTAAGCTCAAATCAAATAAATATGTTTAACGTTACCAGTAAAATTTTCATTGACCAAAGAAACAATTTTATCTAACTAATATAAATAGACCTACAAATCAACCAAAGCATGAACACAGGTCACTGTATTATAATCTACCATTTCTCTTTGGATTTAAGTTTGGAATCTATATTCTAGGTTCTCCTTGCTTTTGAAATGCAAATAACATGACTATGAATTAAAACTATTAAATAAATCTCGTTTTTTTTTGTGATTTTAATTTTTGATCAGTTTTCAAGTTTGAAAATTTTGCGCACCTCTTGAGTGATTCCTATACAGTTTCGCCAAATTTTAGGCTCCTCTCTGATTGAAAAGTACTAAAAATTCTCTGTACGTACATATATACAGATACCATTAGACTTTTATTAATATAGATACAAAAATGACAACAACAGATTACATAGCTTGATATATAAATATTTAAAAATGGTTTTAGTAAATCATAACCGTCGATAGGGTTTCACTCTGTCTAAGTCCGACTGCACTTCATTGATTGTTTTTTCCTATTTGCGTGTAGTGATTTTAGTAGTTTATATTTTTTCAACAGTAAAGCAACATTGTGCTGCTGAAATAATTCTAAAACATATTCTTTACTATGGTTAAATTTACGTTGTTTTCGTCTTGTGATAATGTTCTCAAATATTGCTAAACATTTTCATAAAATACGAAAATATGGAAAAAACTTTCATAAAACTGGAAAGTAGACATCCAGGTAAGGAAAAATACAAATAATTAAACATCACAAAATATTAATTAAAGAACTTCAATAAAATTGAAAAATCACGTTTAAAATATTATGTTCACACTGTACGATGTTAAAACTAATTTATATCCACATTTCCCCCTCTTTTATCAATAAATTTGAGCATGAAATATTCCTTGCATTAGATTTCTAGGAAAAATGAAACTCCCTCATAAACCACGGATAATAATAATAATAATAATAATAATAATAATAATAATAATTATAATAATAATAATAATAGTAATAATAATGATGATAATAATTAATACCTGGACATAATCAGTCAATTATTAATATAAAATGTTACTTTATTATGTTAATTTTTAAACAAAAATTAAATCCACACCAATTTTCACGTGGAAAGAGTTGTATGTCTAATATTTTTTGTTTTTTGCTACGTGTAGGCTGAAGCTTCAATCAAGGCAGGATGTCCTTATGTGCTCTTCTTTAATAAATTCCAACAATTTCACTCCACACAAATGCGGGTACACATACTCTAAATTATATCTTACTCATTCCTACCCCGGTAACCCAAAAAGTTATTACTGATTATTAAAAATGTGCTCGGCCATTGCCCTGTTCATTTAATTGTGTTCGTATGTATAATCATTCCCAGAATAATATTTTATTACACTTGGAGTTATCAAAATGATGTACAGGCAAGTTTCTTTTTAAGTTTTTTTAAAAATTCTGTCAACTCTTCTTGATCCTTGATCTTGATACATGGCTCGTTTATTTTCCCACGCCACTGCATCAAGCTTATCAGTGTCACGGTGAATTTAGGCTAGAAGTTTTACGTTATCAGCTGTTGGGGAGAGAGGGGGACTACTTCCGGAGTGGGTCATTAAGACGAGCAGCGCCGCGCTCTAGTGCCAACTCGCAGAGTCATCGCACCGGAAATGCGATAGCCTCTTAATGTGAAAGCACTGCCTTCTGGAAGCACAACAAAGAAAAAAAAAAGCGACTGCTACACGCTACCCAATGAATGCAACTCGTTCGCTTAATCTCGCCCTTTCTATGCGCTTCTGCGTAGTGCCCTCTCTTCAAAAAGGGACTATGTCACAGACTAATTTACATTATAAAGAATAATCTTATTTCAATTGCTGGTAATATTTTAAAGAAACCCACCGTTTCGGCTATACGCTCCTTTAATTGCCATAATGGGGGAGAGGGGAAGCTAAGGAAGGCAGAATTAAAGCAAATGTGTCTACATTTGCTGGGAGGTAAGTGGTAAGTATTTTGGGGAAAAACAACCTCAGTACACCCAGCCGGGATTCGAACCCAGACCTCCCTATCACCGAAAAACCAGATTAGGATGAACCCAACATTTAGTCCGCTTGGCCACCGATGCGTTTGCTGTCATTTCTACTAATACGAATATTAGTTGACCTCGACTTTTACAGGAAGACCACTTTCGACAACCAACATTGAAATAAAGTCACTAAAGTTTGTTACTATAAAAAAACATCTTATTATATTTGTTAATAATTATAAAGTTCATAAAAAGAATTATCAAAAGCGTAACAACAATACTTCAGCTTCATCATGAATTACTGCATAATTTATCTTTTCATTACTAATTAAATACACTAATAATGTAAATGCAATTGTAATATTTTTCCCGCCATTGTGGCAACATGAGTTTTCAATTTTCAAAAACGGAAATTCCTATGAAAATCAGATTGTACTAACATTGTAGAGTAATAAATATAATAGTTTTAAGAACTTAAATAAAATATCTAATTGGAATGTATATGAAAAAATGTGTAATCAGAAAGGTGTTTTATTTTAACATTTCAAATGTTAGTGTATGGATACATTGGCGTACACACTAGGTGATATTACTTTCTTATAAACATTAAATTAAATTAAAAAAGTTTAATTTCCAAGATGGAAAATATATCTTATTTTTTACATTATTGTATAGGAACAACAAATATTTTGCTAATTTTATTTTCTTCTTTGTAAGTTTTCCAGCTAAATGGCGTAACTAGCTCAGCTTTAAACATTATTGTTTGAGTGAATATGATATTTTATCACACGCTCTTTGTAATAAAATCTGGAAAAATATGAATTCAATTACTCTTTTTTGGTTTTATCATCTTTAGGAATGGTTAAAATACATTAAATGTGTGTGGTTAAATAAATAAACAAACAAATATACGCATATTTATACAATAACACCTTTTATGGATTGGAAACCAACAAAGTTAATTACATAGAATATTTCCATTTAAAAATATTTAAAAAAATATAAAGCGATATATCATGTTACCAATAATATTGAAACTATAAAAAAATACTTTTCATCTAATAGGCATTTGTTTCAAATTATAAAAATATTTTGCACCTAATAAGCTTTTGATTATGCACACCCAAATTTGGTCTATGTTGTATTGCATCTAAAATATAATTGGCTATAAAGACCCAAAGTATGTAATATATTATTTCTCTAGGCAGTATCTGATAGCAGTGTAGCTTATAGTTCACACGTATAAGAAAAATATATTGCACTCTTCCTCCTGGACTCCGCACGACTCCTGGATAGCTCAGTGGTAAGAGCATTGGCGTACTAACCCAAAGGGCTTGGATTCTATTCCCTTATCCAGGTGTCATTTTTCAATCTAAATAATATATGTACAGATATCCAAGGGTTTGATCCTTGAATGAGTAGAAGGGAAACTTTTTTCCTCTTTTGGATAATTTATTCTTTCTCCAGATGACTACTGATTCATTTATTTAAAATCCACCCTTATAGTACTATCCCATTATATAATATAATTTAGGTTGATTAGTCCTATACCAATAAGCGAAAAAATATAAATGTGACATTTTTATGTTTCTAAGTAGAACTTTTCCCAATTATATTTAATTTGGTGTGTCTAGCAGGAAGGAATTAAAAATGAAAACCAAATCACACCTGTTCCTGTAAAAATATTTTTTCTTTTAGGACTATTAAGATATCAAGTTTCCTATTCAAAAGTATATTGAGCTATAAATATAAAATTTATATCATTTTGGAGGGATTTATTTACTCTAGATTTAAATACTATTGTGTTTGTTTTATAGTCTATTCCAGATGTTGGGGAATTTTCCTCAAAACACCCTTCTATCAATCTGTTTTATTAAATTTAATGTTAAATTTAAAATAGCTAAAACATGAACTAAAATGCTTATCACTAAAACATTTAAAACGTATATCAAAATAAAATAAATTCATTATTCGCTCAGATTCAATTCTCGACAGAGCCCCGTGAGATAGATTGCCTAGGCAACATCTAGTACGTAGCTGTATAACACGGTTGCTTGAATACCAGTACGGTCAAGATAAGAATTAGTGATTTAATAGTGAGCTTGTTTATATCCCGAAATTCCTTTGCTATCAATAAACTTGTTTTGAAATATATATTGATGATTAATATTAGTATGCATTATTTGTGCGATATAAAAATCTTAATAGTAGTATGACGGATATCTTATATTTATCAATAAATTGAAGGATAAATATTTGGAGTACGACTGAATTTAATATCTAGGCTAAATTATTTTAAATTTAATTTATTAACGTTGACTACCTGGAGGTATCGAAGCTATTTTGTGAAGCGGGTTGCATCTTAACTTGATGCACCTAGGCCATCTAAGTGCTGTCACACTTAGACAGCAATGTACGAAATAGACAGAGAGGGAAGAAAATGTCAATTTCCCTCACCGAGGCCTCTTGTTTATATAGTGATAACACTTCCCCTCTTCCTCTGACGAGTTTACACAGTCAATATACTATTTGCACTCTGAAACCTTGACTTGATTTTTAAAATTTCCCTTTTCTTGTTTCCTATTCTAGATAGATATGTGCCGCCATGGACTTTTTTAATCAACAGCCTGGCAGGAAGATTCCAACAGGCCATTTTTGTGACTAAGCTTGCCTAAGTTGTAGGAGATTTATAAAAATAAATGGTACGGCGCAGCGCACAGACTTTCTCTCTCTTTCTATAAACTCGTAAGATTTCTGAACGGAATAATGTACATTGTATCATCACCACTCCACATANAAAAAGTTTACACTACCTATAGAGACGTGTGTTTTTGGGTTTTTATACTGTAACACAATTAATATTATTTTGATGAAGAGGTTTTACCAGCAGCATCCCCTTTTTCAAGTTGACAGCAATTGAGAATTAAAACTATATAAAAAATTATTATTATTTAACTATGATAAAATAGAAGGGATATATTCCTCAGGCTCTTCAAGTTTACGTCAACATTTTACTATATCTATGCCAAAATCAAACATGTATTGTTAAATTGTAGATTATAATAAATAAGAATAAAATATACCAACGTAAGAACGGTTTGTGTGAGAGAATACATACTATATTAAAACATATTTAGAGGTGTTAATAATAATTTCAAACTTAGACCTTACCAAAATATATTTACTGAACTCGCCATAAAAAAGTTAAAATTTCAAAAGAAAACCTTACTTTATCAATTTATTTATTTGCAGTTTTTAATTAGTATGCGGGCTGTGTGGATTCACAATGTATACAGAGGTGCACGAATAGTTGCCTAGAAAATATGTTTTGCGGATTCACAGAATTTTTCTTTGAATGGATGAAATGAAGGCCTACTTAATTTATTACTAGGTAATTACATGGTATCAGCATGGAATGTGTTTATGATACATATCTAATGTTAAAAATATATGTTAATATCCAATGTCAAAGGAAATGTAAGAAAATAGAATTGTATTGGAAAGATTATTCAACAGATAATTCATTCAATGAGACAGTAAATGTATATGGTATAGGCCAAGGATAGTTACCTTATGCCGTATTTAAAGTCAGTTTAGAAGCTAGAGCTCTTGACGGGATAAAAATAGTATTCTATTAATAAATAGTGATCAATAGTTTTGAAACGTTTACACACGATTAATGAACGTAAAAAGCAACTTTAAAATACAAACTAATATTTTATGCATTGTAAAATTATTTTGTACCTGAGAAATTGTGTTTATAATTTTATGTAATAGTCGAAAATCTCTATATTAAACGCAAACTATATTTAATTGTAAAATACAGACTTTAACAACCATCACGTGGCAAGAATACCATAACATCTTAATCAGAAAATTGTTCAAATTTTGCAGTATTTAATTTTTGCTTGAGATTATTTTTTTGTCTTCACTATGGTACTGTTCTCCAACTATTGAATATGTATAATAGTTGAAAGAGTATTATTTTTATACAAAGAATGAGGTCACTATTCGGGACGTACTACCTCGCTTTATATACACCAATTAAACAGAGTTATTTTGTATTAACAGATTGACAAGCCATTTACGGGGGCTTATATCAATGACATGTATAAAACTGAAGTACTCTCAGCCGGGATTTTGGATGCATAAAGTCGGTTTCAAATGGCTCATTAAAATATGTGCATGCATGTGTTCCTTCTATAGCTATCTTTCTTTCACACACACACACACACACGCACACAAACACATAGACACACAGACACACACAGACACACACAAGTACATTAATAAGGTATTATTTGTGTTAGTATTTAAATATCTAAAAATAAAACACACATTCAAGAACGCTAAATCATATCACATGTATCAACTTATTTCATAAAAACGCAATAGTTGACCTCTGAGGTCTTGGAATAAAGTTCTCACCTCTGTACCCAATGTTCGTGGGATCAACTCCAGCTGGGTCGACGGATATTTCTTGAGCAATAAAAATCTATAGCACAACTTCCTTCGGAAGAAAAGTAAAGCCATCAGTCCCATGTCGAGTGTGGTTTCTAAAAGAACCCTATAAGGTATGTGAAAATACCTTTCCAAGAAAAATTGGTAGGCACTTTTGCTCTCACTCAAAGAAATTATATTGTGCTGATATAATCAGTGGATTCATAAAGTGCACGTTAAATAAATCAAATAAAAAATATAACAACATAGACCGTTTATTTAGTAGAGTGTTAAAATGGCTTAAAACGTTCATCGATGGCCACCCGGTTTAAGGTGTCACTCTCAAAAGAAACTAAACTGTCGATGATGGGAAGATCAGGGGTTTAATCCCGGTCAGGTGTATTTTGATGATGGGAAGATCAGGGGTTTAATCCCGGTCAGGTGTATGGCTTACATACATGGGACCTTAGTTGGTGCCTAAACGAGTTTACTAATCCTGTTAGTTGTTCTTAAACAAATTTGCTAATTGTGTTAGTGGTGCCTAAACGAGATAACTAATTGTGTTAAGAGTCTAGCTTAAAAAATAAAATACTAAAGTGCTTAGACCAGGGGTTAAGTTTTAAAAAACATTATAACTGTTAGTAAAGGAAAGTGTGTATATCCATTTGGACTATACAACTACGTGAATGTGTTAATAATGAGGAAAGTTGAATTTAGAGGATGTGTATCCACATTTGCGTAGAAGGATATCAGAAAACCATTTAGGAAAAAACACTTTCAGCCGGGATTTGAACTACAATCTTCCCGTCATCGGTAGTCAATCTATTGCGAGAGTGATACCTTAGACCATGCGGCCACTGAAGCGGTGTAATTGTACATTTAATTAAAATAGATAAGCAAAAGTAGAGTTCTACACTGTTGTTTATAACTCTTTCTACTGCAAGGTGTGTTGCACCGTATTAAGCAGTCCCATTTAGTTATTGGGTGATATGATAACAAGAGAAGTGTATTAAAACGTTGTAAAATTAGTGGTGTAATCTATGACTAAAGGTAACAAGGAAAAAAAAGTCAATTTTAAAAGTTGAAATTTAAAATGTGAATAAATTTTAACATTTAAATAAATATTAAACTTGAAACATTGAACAAATCTTTTTCTTTATTTATCTTGGTTGTGTTATGGAATATTAAGGTTAAGTGTAAATTGTACTGCTCTTGGTTAAAATTATTTATGAATTGTGCACATTTATTGTGTGTATATTAATACATTCTCATAAATTAAAATGGTTATTTTGGTTTTAATAAGCACTTTATCTCGGGCGGAAAAAATAGCTCTTAGATTCAGCCTTACACTCCAATGACCAGTTTTTATTTGGATGTTTAACGTTAACATTTTTAAAACAAATATTTTACCTGTACACAACTTACAAATTAACTTACCTTAAAACAGCATACTTAATACTACACACTCATCCTTAATGCCCATATATTTGATATTTGTATCGCAGGAACTCGTAAAGAAATATTAAGTATCTACGTCAGTATAGCTCAGTATCGAATCAGGATCCTCTACACCGGTCGTTTACAGCTCTAGCCATCTGGTCGCGATAAGGCACAGAAACGATCGTACCTCATCCAGTTTATCATCCTGTTAAGACTAAATTCCACCCCAGATGAGAATCACGCAAGAGTCTTTCATCTTGGATGTGTTTGATAGACGTCTATTGCTCAACCCTCGACCTCGACTTTAATATTATAATATCAAAGTTCAAATCTCTGTTGAATTTCCCCGTAATAACGTAGACGTATAACGTTTTTAGAGGAGTCAACTCTGTTGCTACTATTATTTCGTTTAAACTAATTAGTAAAACTAATTCCTATAGTAAGCATCTCCCTCCAAGTAACCTTTCTCTTCCTTCCCCCTCCACCCCCGCTAACCCATAACACCATTCAGTGGTGTACAAGCGTATGAAATAGAGCTCGCTCACACAAACCAACGCGTTCAAAAGTAGGCACCCAAACTCTCATAACGTTCAAATTAACCCCCTCCTTCTCACTGATAACAAACACCTCCTCCTCACTCCCAACCCTCCCTACACTTGCGTTCTCCACGCCTACAGCTCCGGAAGATTCCAATACTAACGCGAGTAATCATCATGTATATTACCAACACCGATTCTAATTATTGTTGTGTTCAAGTCCAAAACCCCAAAATGAAACAAAACATCGCACAAATACCCTCCCATCCTATTCCCTCTTCTACCCAACCCCTTGTTCTTTGCCCCATTTGTCTCGTGGCGCCATTTGACAGCGTGTTAACTGCCACCAACTACAAGGGCTGCATTGCGTAATCACGTAATAACTACTACCTCACTCACTTTTTTTCCACCCCTCTCTCTTTCCTCCTCTCTCTCTATATATGTATATACAAACACCATAGTTACTGTATGTGTGTATGTTTGGATTATGACCAATAACAACCCATTGTTTTAGATCACTCGCATAGATTGTCCATTTAAATAAAAAAAAGAGAGAGAGGTAGGCTAAATTATACAAGTCCCTGTGTTGCGGTTCTAGTAAACGTGGAATTTCGTTTTGTGCTGTGAGCTCATGTAATGAGAATTTAATTTTATAGTTATGATTTTGTTTGGTTTATTGTATTTATTTATGTCGCACTATCAAAGGTTACATTCCCCCTTTATTTTTAACTACACATTGTATTGTAAAATATTCTGTAATAGTTATTGTAATTATTATAATATCATTTAAGAACAAAAGTATGCCACCATTTTATTTTAATACAAGAAATTAAATTAATAAATGAATCAATAAAGTAGTAAAATATACATAAATAGAGCCAAAAACAAATTTTCAATTGGTATCTTCTGTTTACCATGTATAAGGATTCTACTGGACAGCCTTTTAGAAACAAAAAAAAATGTTTTTTACGGTCATAAATGAAGAGAGTTTGCTATGTTATTAATGTTATTTTATAGGTATTGATAATATCTATCAAAAGTGGCAGCTAAAGATCTTATGAATTGATGTTATATATATATATATAATTTAGTAACTTTTACAACCGTCAAAAAAGTTACTCCCTTTCTGAATCGGTCTGTACTTCTTTAGTAATTTATTATTATTATTATTATTATTATGTGTTCTGTCTTACGACAAATACATTCCTTTTGTCAGTAAACTTAGACCACCAATGCGTCCTGTTCTCTACCTCCTTCTTCAGCTCTCAGAATTTTCTTCTCTCCTTTAAGTGATCCAATATTTGAATCCTCCTTCTTCCTAAGCTATTCTTTCCCTCAACCTCTCCTTATATGACGTCATGAAGAAGACAGTTCCTCCTAAGGATGTGTCTCATCCAGTTTGTTTTGCGCCGAAGAATTACATCCAAAATTGTTTTCTTCTCACCCACTCTTCTTAGGACTTCTTCATTTGCCTGATAATAAAGTGCTTTTATTCTAATAAGTATACTCCTAATCTCTAGCCCATATATTAAACCATTAAATAACTCTTGTGTAAAAACGTATAGCTTAGTAAATAAATGGTACGACACAATCGTTCAAATTTTCTTAGATAATAATTTTTGGCTAGGAACAGTTTACATCTACATTTAAACTAGCTTTAAGCTTAAAGAAACAAACATATTATCTTATTAATATTAATAAACACTTTTAAAATATAGATTTAAACAAAATTTTTTGCACAATTTAAAAAAATATAATTTAAAAAAATTAATTATATGTAAACTGCCATCAAATTATTTATATTATTGAAAATATAAAATCAAATGCTTATATATCATGAAAACTGATTCCAAAGTACCCATCTTGAACTGAATATTAAAGGGTTATTTTTGAAAATTTTAAATTTTCTAAAATTGGTCAAAATTAAACTACTCTTAAATTAATTTAATTTTGAAAAACTAACATATTTACCTACTCGTATCTTATAAAATATTTTCCTAATACCAATTTTGAACAAAATCGTTAATCTTTAAATTTTAAAATTTTCAAAAATCATTCATCAATAAACCATCATTAAATGAATTTTTTAAATATAAAAACTATTCATTTTTAAAAAACTTACCAGATATGTTCCACCCATTTTTAACCAATTTGTAAGAACCATTTTTAAATTATTTTAAAATTTTTAAAAATTTGGTCAACAATTAACTATTCTCAGCAATTGGATTCCCAAAAAACCAGTATAGAGTCTTATTTATTTATGTCAAACAATCTCAAGATATACTTTTACACAAAATCGTTGGAGCCATCTTCGAAATATTTTGAATTTTATAGAATAAGTTAAACAACCCATAAGTAAACTACCATTATACGAATTTTTATACAAAACTAAGTATATACTGTAGTTTATTTGACAGGTCAAACACGTCACAGATATCCATTTAAAATAAGGTCATAAAAAAAATTGTATTTCAAGAAAATCACTCATTTGCAAACTACCCTTAAATTAAGAGCTAGGTTCCCAATTCAAAAAGAAATTCCTGAAGTATAACATATACATATATAACATATAACAACTAAATTTCAAGTTTGAACAAAATCCATCAAACCTTTTCGGATCTGTAGCCAGAAAGACAGACATTTATACAGACATACAGATATACACACAGACTGGGCACAGACAGAAATGTAAAATACACTTTTTTGGGTTCGGTGGCACATAAAAAGTACAGACAGATTCATCATGATAACAAGATAAAAATTGTCAGATTACAATACTTTCTCTTTAGACGAGAAAGTAAAAAATAATTAAAGAAGAGTAATATTGATTCTATACTGTAATTTATGTATCTAAAAATTCCTTAAAAGTCACTCTCCTAATTGTGATTTATTAAATTAAATCGTTTAAGTTTTATAAATACTGCGTAGTCCCCTAATTAAAGTGTACTAAGCAGTAAAATATTTTATTGTGTTTTTAGCAGCCCTAGTCTTCAGTTTTTAGATATGACTTTCTTTGTAATCGTTTAATCTGTAAAAACCTTTATAGGAAGACATATTTATTTTTGACTCGGTTAACTTGGATTATATCAACTGGTTTAAAAAGTTGTAGTGGTGGCAAAAAAAAGTACAACTAATTAACATATATAGGTATTATACGAGAATTTACCATAGCCTCATTTTGTGAGTGGATTATATAATTAGACGAGATAGAAATTTCCATACCTCCAACTTAGTTAATTCAATAGCAAGGATTAGTGAACCCAGCTGTTTCAACGAAAAGTTAAAAAAAAAAAAGAGAGAGAAAGAGGAGAGGGGTAGGGAGGGGGAGGGACTGGAAAACCTGTTGTAAATTTCTACCTAAACTAAAATATAATTAAGATAGACATTTAAGTATTTTTTAAGCCCGTTATATATATATATATATATTTACAGACAATTTATACGAGAGGGAACAAGTTGTGCCTGAAAATCCTCGACGATATATTAGACAACGAAGCACTGTACATGGACATAAACTTATGAGGACTCCGTCTCGATTCTTGACAGAGAGATTTTATAGCTTTGATTACTTTAGAGAGTATTGTGGGACTTTCTTACATTAGTGGTCATTCTGGGAATTGGTTACTTTAGTTAATGCAATAATCGTCTGTGTGAACTTTTGAAAATTATCATGTCTGATTTTTCACGTTAATTTATTTGGAGTTTCTTTAAATAATTTAATTGGGTGTACTTTTAAAATAAGTACTAACAAAAAAAAAATGTAACCTGAAGCAGCACTCTTTATAAAACGTCTCTCCCTATTCTCAAATACTTGGTTGTACCGGGAGATTTGGCTCAGGACAAACGTGGTTGACTATGGAACTAGGGATAGAGGTTTGAATTCTATGAGCCTATCTGGTCCAGATTCTGGTGGGTTGTATTCGTACAGTGTTGTTTTACATCCTCTACCCAGGCAAATATTTGTATATTCTTTCTGAACTACCCTTGTCTTGCCAGCCCTTTTAGACCTAGTTGTCAGTAACCATATTGTTATTTATTATTTTATTTATTTAGCACCGCGTCTTACCCCGTTCTAGTTATACGCTTATGTATTAATTGTTATAATGATTTAAGGGATTGGGAAAGTTATATTTAAAGGAAGTGTAACCACATTTGCGTGGATAGAGAGTGGAAAACAGTTTTGAAAAAAACTCAGTACACCCGACCGAGATTTGAATCTCGATATCTCTGTCAACGGCAGTCTAGTCTACTTCAAGAGTAACGCGTTAGACCATGCGGCCTCCGAAGCGGGTAGCCGTATTGTTAAATTGATCCCTCTTACGTAGGCATGATCGTTAATTCATCATTCTAAAGCTAATGTAATATACTTTAGAAGCTTTGGTTCGAATCCTGGTTTGGTTAGATACTCAGTGCTTCCTTGGTGTGAAAACAGCTAAAGTAAGAGTGAGTTGATGTTCACTGTAATGGTGTTAGTAATTATTAGTTTATAAAAATAATTCTTGTGTTTTAAGAGCTTCAGTAAGCGTTATTTTTGTAAAGAAGATTTATTATACTCTGAGGGATTAACAAGAGCCAATATTTTAGTATTTTTTAGGTCCCGCCCGGAATTGAACCAGACGTTGGTTGTTTTTAAGCCATTTTCTTATTTATGGTGAGCTATATTTATATTTTAATTTCAAAGCAATTATAAAACTAAATATTGAATGAAAACATGTTTATCCTTGGCTATATATACACTGTTAAATGAAAGCCCTTTATTCAGATTTGAATCCCCAGAAAGATGCCAAACCTTTCCCCGAGCACTGTACCGTTACGTGGCTAACAGGCAGTATCCCACGGAGCCTTCTATAACCACTAGAGGAGAAGAGCCGGAGCCTCTTAACCAAATACTGGAGCCAGCCCTCCTAGAGCCACTGTCACATTTGGTTACCCCTCCTCGCCGCGCGGAGCGCTAGTGCTGAAGCAAAAAGAGAGAGAGGTGCTGGGTGGTGGTGTGGGGGGGCTGAAAGCGCAGGGGGATCCTACTGTGTAATGCAATTAGTACGATAGCTGGGGCAGTGCCCCTATAATGAAGGGGGATTAGCCCCCTACACCCCACCACTTTTTTTATACTACTACCATTACTACTACCCTCATCGCCCTGCCCTCCCACTTACCATTGCAACCTTTCCGTGAACCCCTCCGTTGACATGGGGTAGTAAGTTCCTTCCCTAAAACATGGCAAGCTTTTACTTGCTACGAGAGAAAATGACGCTTTCCCGGATTACCAAGATTGTTTTTGTTTATCTTATGTGCTTTTTTTTATACCTCAATGTGTGGGTTAAATTATTTTTCACAAGGAGAGCTCAAGGTTATAGGTAAATTATTCAAATAGAAATTTTGAGCATCAATTTAATAGAATGATTTTATTTTAAATATGCATTACGCTATGGTTTATTTTTTAAAACAGCATAAGTGTTTTACAAATAGTGAAACATTTATTTTTTAAATCAGCAAACTATTAATATCCAAACCAATGGCCATTAAAATGGTCTTATTTATATTATTTTATATGAAAAAACCCATGGTAAAGTTTAATATACAATTTGCAAATCAAAGTGAACAAAGAATTATAAACAGGATCCGGACTTTGATGACCTATAAAAATGAAAAAAAATTGACCCATAAGATGACCTAAAATTGACTTCTAAATTTACAAAAAATGACACAGTTTTTAAAACAAAACTCGTAATGAATGCACATGAATAATTTAAACACTCACTTTACAAGTAAAAACTCTCTCTCTCACTATATATAACTACAAAATTACAGGTCAGTAACAAATCAACTCTTGGATTATGCTTTATATAGCATTATTTTACATATATATTTGCTTCTTTTAAAAAAATATCCCCTTCCAATGCAACCCTCTACAACCTTGTAGTAGTGCCTTACCAGAAATGTATATTTACAGCCATAAAGAAGATATAAAGCTAATTGACTACATTATCTTCTTATACCGACATCTGTGCTGGAAAAAATTAATATGTTTGAGAATTTATTTATAAAATAATAGTACTTAAAAATATATTTATTCAATATAAATGCCTTTAAATCTATTCGAAAATGCCTAAAATTATTCAAATATTATGCAAAATGGATGCACACCAATAAAATATGATCCAAACATCAAAACGACAAAAATGATCAAAGCTTACCTATTAAAAACAATTCAACATCCAGAAGATCATGAACAAAATTTATATACACATGAGCATTGTCTGTGATATACAAAAAAAGATGACGTCATAAAAATCCGGGCCCTGATTATAAAATATATAATTCATCGTATCATGCAACACACCAGGACCAACCTTCGAGTTTTAGAGTCACTATCAATTATAGTGTGTTTATTCTACAGGTGTTAATTAAAAAAATCAAAACCCTTTTACCAGTCGAAAATTACGCCAAATAAATTAGGTAAAACAAATAATCAAATCGGATTAAATAGCCAATTATATTTATAGCCGCATCTAAATATCATATTGTTTAAATTTAAAAATTACCCCTTGACACGGGAATCAAATCCAAGACCTTTAACTTAGTAGGCCAACGCTCTTATAACCGAGCTATTCAAGAATAATCTTGTGTACAGAGTTATTCTTCACTCATATTTTAAGGCAGAGTCTGTGATAGTTGTGCGTAAATCGTCAATTACATATGAGCGAACAATTAAGCTCGCGAGTTATCAGATATCTCAGCCATCTTCGACTCGGGAGGGCCTTATGCTGCCAGTAGTACAATGACTACTGTACGAAAGTGCATATAATGATGGATTAAATAGCAAAGCTAATATAGTTAAGTTCGGTTATAGCTGCATTGAAATATCATTCTTTAATTTGAAAATATGACACCTGGAATTTAAATGTTAAAAAATAATTTCATTACAGTTTAATTTTTTTATATTTCGGCACCGTTACTTACGACTCATCCGGGATATCAGCTTTTTACTATACTAATGAGTTAGGGATTATAAAGTTGGAATTCATATAAAATGTACCTGCATATGCATAAAGGTAGAACAATAAGATATGTAGGAAAAACCACCTTCAAAACCCCTGGCTGAGGTTCTCATCCTTGCCACCTTATCACCGGGCTAGTTTGGCATGACATTTAGTCCACGCCTCTAACGATGTGAGTTTTAATATTGTTATTTAAAATTAAGGAAGTGAAAAAAAGTCTATACTTTACTAATATCGATATTTTCCTTTCGATACTAGTATTTTTTACTCGATACTTTTTTTTCCGATACTTTTACTGATATTAGTAGGGCCTACTGACACTCCGATATCGGATCTGTATCGAAAGAAGCAGCTTTTTTGTTATCTTCCCTCATACTTGGATTAATACTGTGGTTAAAGAATAGTACAAAATAGATTGAAAAAATATATTACTAATCATATTTAGCTATTAAATAACTTTCTATCAGCTAAATTTTTATAGACATTTTGAAAGCTGGTAGGGTAAAACCTTTTATAATATCCATCATACAATACTTTCTATTGTACCTTCCAAGTCTCAACATATAGCATAGAAGTGATATACCTTAATATACTATAACTTGGTTAAATAATTGTAATTTTCAGTTTAAATAAATATAAAAATTAAATAATAATAATAATAATAATAATAATAATAATAATAATAATAATAATTATTATTATTATTATTATTATTATTATTATTATTATTATTACTAATCAAAAGTTGAAATTTTTACTTGATAAAAAATATTTTTCTAGAGTAAAATTTCGATTCCAATACTTACTGTAATCGAAACTTTTCTTTAGATNATTTTTCTAGAGTAAAATTTCGATTCCAATACTTACTGTAATCGAAACTTTTCTTTAGATATTAGTACGGTATCGATATTTTTCTTCCAATACTTTTGATGAGTACAGTATTGATACGTTTCTTTCAATACCAAATCCCTATTTAACATATATAAATAATAGTATCTAACGTTTTTAATAAAAAGTTTACATGACATCTTAGATTGGCCGGTAACGCTTTTCTACCAACTGGTCCGCATAGCCTGGATATCGATCTTGGGGGATGTTTTTTAATTTTTTTACTGGATTCTTTAATTATTTTAGTTTTACAGTTTTCAATGAATATGGTACGAAAATGACGTACCGAAACATGTCGAATTAAATTCTTCCAGAATTCTCCACCTGATCTGGAATAAAAAAGGAGTAAAGGGACGTCAATTTCAAATAAGACTTAGATTTCAATTCAACTCAACTTTTTTCAATAAATTTAATCTAACCTTTTCAGTTTATTTATACCATTATTCAACCAACTTAATATATTAACATAATGTTAACTTTGTGTTTTAAATAAGTTTTGTATCTTTATGTCAACTCACATTTTGTATTGTAATTCTCAATATGTTATCAATGTTATTTTGACTGACTCTTTTATGTGAAAAATTGTGAGGCTATGAAGTATTTTTTTAAATGCTATGAAATATATTACAATTGGTATTCCAAGATTATATAAAAAAATTTAAGTGTCTTTCAGTATCATGATACTCCTTTTATTATTCATATTCATAAAAACTTAATTTTTAAAAACATAATTTCTTGAATACTTTAAATAATAACATCTAAGTCCTAACTTATATTTATCCACTCCTTACTCAAGATTTAAAACTTAAGAATGTTTTCTAAAATGTTGAAGTATAAACTCTTAATTTATTCAGCTCTATTCATTTTTGCTAGGTGGTAGATTATTGTCCCTTGTCTGGTTAATTGTTATAACTTTAGATATAAGTGAGATCAGCTGCTATTCCCAGTAAATTAATTAAATACGTGAAAAAAAAGGAAACATTTTGTTTATTTCTAGAATACATTTTATTAAAATGAACTACTTCAAATTCTTTTTATTACATTTAAAAAAAGAGGTATATTTATTTATTCTAAATGGTAAGGAGGGATTGTAAGAGTAGCTTTGAATGAATTCAGTATCATTACCACAATTGAGGAGGAATAAAAAACCTATGAGAAAG
Source organism: Timema bartmani (assembly GCA_902151455.1). NCBI lineage: Eukaryota > Metazoa > Arthropoda > Insecta > Phasmatodea > Timematidae > Timema > Timema bartmani. The sequence goes on from CABFWB010004300.1 coordinate 59,401, forward strand.
TTACATTTTGAAAGCCACTCTAAGTGTAACCAGCCGGTTTTCAAACCCCAAACTCCCCATAAATTATGAGCAAGTACAATAAAAGTCTGACGACTTATACCACTCTACCAGAAATATAGGGTTTTAATTACGACTCCCAACAGATCACATTATAGTAAAAATCTATCAAACGTAAGTAATCTTCCCAAGTTTTGTTTAGTAACAATTTTATGCTTTCCACTGGCTTTATTTGTACACAATTCAAACTTTCAATATACAATAAAAAAAACACTGACTCTTGTAACAAACAGACTTACATTAAAATAATATTTTACTTTCCTTGTTTACTCTGTAATGGCCAAATAGAACTGTGACGACAACAATGTCAAACCTGCCGAGAAAGTTCAACAAAACAAGAAAAGTTCTGAAAATTGAGCTTTGTTTCTCATCTGACCCAGCTACCTCCAGCCAAAGAGTTGCCCCGCGAAACAGCTTTCATTTCTCTGGGAACCTCAAGAAACCGAAAAGGAGAAAGCAACGAACGTAAAGGATAACTTGAACTTGTAAGAGGGAGAATTGGCGATGCAAATAAAAACAAGGAAGACGGATAAGGATAGAGTGAAAATATGTTGGAAAGGACTTGGCGTGATTCAAGAGTTGAAGAATGAAGGAAAGAGATGGAAATGTGAAAAATAGAAATAAGAGAACTTTAGGGGGGCCTATATGTCTCTTCCCAACAACTAATGTTCAAAATAACTCAAGTTTGCAAAGTTTCTTCCTAATCGCGACACTTCCCTTATTTGCGTTAAATCCCTCGCAGGAGTTTTCTAAAGTTTCATGATTCACGCTAAGCGAAATTTATAAAATAAATTTTCATTCAATGCTCCTGCTTCCATTTGGAGATGTTAACAATGAAACAGACTTGTATAGATTCACACAAAGAGTTACATTTGTATGAGCTGAAGAAGGGCTCAAAGGCATGTCAACACCAAAGATATGCCAAACTCACGTTCTGCATTTTAATATATGGATTGAGAATATGTCTAATCACCTAAATATGTAGGAATAGTAATTTCCTTCTTCCAAATTACAGCACAATGCTTTGTATCATTGTCTCAACTTCTTTCTAAATATTCATATGATTCTAACAGGGCTGCCACTAATTTCTTAACATGAAATTTTCTTTTCTTACAGAAGGATTTCCCATTTTTTTCCGGACCTCTTAAAAATTATTATAGGGCAGTGTTATTCAACCTGGGGTGCGCGATATGTGTATATACATACACAAAATTATTTCCCATTTTAAACTTATTATTTAATATATTATTATGATCAAAGTGAGAACACATTGTGGGCAATAATTTAGAAATTATTTCGGACAACATATCATTTGATATGCTTAATGTGTTTAAATATCTAAGAATAATAGTTTCAACCGGCAATAACTATATTATATTGGAGATTAGGGAAATAATACAGTTCGAAAATGCATGCTATTACTCGATCAGTAAGTTGTTGACAACTCGCCTTGTTTAAGGAATGTAAAATTTAGAATATAGAAAACAACAATTTTACCATTAGTTTTTGCACCGCGTTTTACTACCCGTTCAGGTTATACGACTAAGAATTAGTTATGCTAATGGGTTAGGGATTAGGAAGGTTGAATTTATAGGAAGTTTAACCACATTTGCGTGGAGAAATAGTTGGAAAGAATTTAGGGAAAACCATCCTCAATACACCTGACCGGGATCGAACCACGATCTATCCATCATCATCAGTCTAATCTATTAGTAGAGTTATACTTTAAACCATGCAGCCACCGAAGAGGGTTTGCCCGGTTCTCTATGGGTGTGAAACGTGGTCTCTTACCTTACACCAAGAACTTTTTTTAAGGTGCTCGAAAACAAGGAGCTTAGGAAGATACATGCATATGCATATAAATACACATATAATTGCATACACATACACATACACATACACATACATATATATACACACACATACACATACATATATATACACATACACATACACATACATATATATACACACATACACATACATATATATACACACATATATATATATACTTACACATACACATACATATATATACACATACACCTACATATACATACACATACACATACATACACATACACACATATATATATATATACACACATACATATATATACACATACATATATATACACATACATATATATATATACATACATATATATACACATACATATATATATATACATATATATACACATACATATATATATATACATATATATACATACATATATATACACATACATATATATATACATACATATATATACATACATATATATACATACATATATATACACATACATATATATACACATACATATATATACACATACATATATATACAC